>CM060069.1:345255-565255 GCA_030533445.1 Cyprinodon diabolis | reverse complement strand
CCCTTAAATTCAAATAAAGATCACTCTATAGAAAAAACACCAAAAACAGTGAGTGTTGATAAAACATTTTACAGAAGAGATTCAGTTTGATTGTTTGATTGATCTCACAGTGGAGAAATTGACTCATTCCATCAGCTCAAATACTCAAAGTAGAAGGAGCCAAAGGAAGAAAGAGGTGCATGATGGGATATATACAGTATATACAGGGTGTCCACATAGGGCAGCTTTTTATCTATTGTAGGATTATTGCACAGGGTGTTTATATAGAGAAACAGGTTATTGCTCAGGGTATTAAATAGTAATTATTCTCCACTGCAGCAGTTATTGCTGTTGTAGTGTTTCATTGTAAAGTCTGGTTGGATGAATGAGCTGCAGCAGCGCTCCTACTGAGGCTGTAAAAGTCTCTGACTAAAGGAGCTGCTCAGCTCCTCTCCAGTCTGCTGCAGAGGGTGGACGGTGGCGTCCATGATGGATGGATGCTTGGACAGCTCCAATGGAAGCAGATGAATTTAGTTCAAATAAAGAAGGAAGAATCACTCGTTGCACCACTGCAGATCACTACTGATGTCGTTTCACCGACAGCATAAGATCGTCCCTTTCATTTTCTGTTATTCAGTGACGTAAACGTAGTGACACCTTTATAAAATATGTTTTAGTTATTTTAGATAAATCTCCATCAAAAAATTAAAAACATTCAAACTAAAAGTAAAATATGCCAGAAAATGTGTTTGTTTTCATTTTCTTCCCTCCAGTTAGATTTTATTCTAATCTTTCATTCTGTTTCCTCTCCTCTGATATTTGACTTTGACTCATTTGTTGTGAAATAAGGTTCTAAAAGTGAGCTGCAGCGCCTCTACAGGTGTTTTCAGGTATAATTATCAAACAGTTCATATTTTTACTGAATACCTTTGAAAACTAAAGTATTTCTTGTTGCAATTGTTGATTTTTTTTTGCTCCTCTTTCCACATGTCCCTGACCATGCGGGTCCTGTCCTCCCCCAGGGCGCGCCTCACCGAGGGGCGGGGCGAAGCAGTCCGTGACGTCACAGGGGCACTTCGCTCTCAGCTAGGAGCTGCAGAGCTGCAGAGGCAGCTGATGGACCCATGAGGTAAAAACTGAATCTTTTATAAATTTATCTGCGGTGTTTTAAGTGTTTTTCATTGTTATGCAAATTTATGGATTTATTTGTTGTGAAAATAAGAAATATTTCCGAGGATTAATCTTTTTAAACGCAGTGAGGATTCCTTAACAGATTCCTGAAGAGAGAGAGGGTTTTAAACATTAAAGATAAATTATTTCATCAAGGATTTAAATCCCTAAAACCAAAAGATAATTTTTCAGCGAATTACACCTTAAATGCTTTGAATTGATCAGTTTATAGTTTTTATTTTGTTTTAATTCCCCAGTCTAAGAAGAAAAGCTAAACTAAAGCTTTAAGTCTGACTGTAAACACTGAAGGCAGGAAGGACTTTTCTAACTTCTGTGACTTTTTTCATCAGGGGGGGATTTAGGAAATTTGAGGCCCTAGGCACAGACAGGCAGGGGCCCTCTGAGAAGACAACACATAGAACAGCCCCATTCTCCAGATAGAGAAATGGTAATAGAATAGACATCCATTCTCTGTTCTAGGTTGTGTCCCTCTCTTCTTGTCCCTTTTCTTCTTGTTTTCCTCTCTATGTTTTGTACTCAGCTGACTTTTCATGCTGTCTCTAAAGGAATGAAAGATTTTTTCCAAGCACTAAGCTCACTTAGCTGATTGCTCCTTCCTGTGTTTCCAAAAAGGCCAAAGTAAATAACCCAGTCCTTCTTTTCACTGTAGACAAGCCATGATCTGCTTATCTGTTCTCCATTTTTCATTTGGATGAAATAATAGCTGCATGAATCATGACAGCAGACAAGATAGAGGAGAGCAGGAGGCGGGGTTACCAATCTACTTGCTCTGGAGAGCAGAGTTCGCTGCTTTTAGATGTTGTCTCCAAAGTCTCCAGTAGCAGAAAAAAGTCTGTAGATTTGGTGCTAGGAGCTTTTTAGAAATCAAAGTGCTAGAGGGGTCTGAAAAGTGGCTAAATATAGCGACTAAAGCGCTAAGTTGGCAACACTGCTCTTTGCATGGTTTGTTTTCAAATGGTTTGCTGCTGTCTGTTTGGACCTTTCTGAACATGTGCAGCAAATGGACTGATGGTGGACACTGAGGGGGGGTGGGGGGGTGCTGAGACACACTTAATATTATCAGCGTTCTGATGGCATTTCAGCCAAAGGATTTTTATCAAAAACATAATTAATGTGAACAAATAAGGAATAGTTGTATTAACCATATATGTAAACAGAGTTTTATGGGCCCCCCAGGAAACAACCTAGTATTGCCTAATGGTAAACCCCCCCTGTTTTCACTAAACAAACTTTTCAAAATTAGTGACTTAAAAAAAGTAATTTCCAGAAAGTGGAGCTGATTCATTAAACAGCTTGTAGAATGATGGTGAACTTTTACAGTGTGGGCATCTCTAGAGTAAGGGTGTCTCTACAGTGTGGGCGTCTCTATAATAGGGGCGTCCCTACATTGAGGGCGTCTCTACAGTGTGTTCGTCTCTACAATAAGGGCGTCTCTACAGTGAGGGCGTCTCTAGAGTGTGGGCATCTCTTCAGTGAGGGCTTCTCTACATCGTGGGCATCTCTATAATAGGGGCGTCCCTACAGTGTGGGCGTCTCTATAATGGGGGCGTCCCTACAGTGTGGTCGTCTCTACAATAAGGGCATCCCTACAGTTTGGAAATCTCTACAGTGAGGGCATCTCGACAGTGTGGGCATCTCTAGAGTGTGGGTGTCTCTAGAGTGGGGGGTCTCTACAGTGTGGGCGTCTCTAGAGTGTGGGCATCTCTACAGTGAGGGCGTCTCTACAGTGAGGGCGTCTCTACAGTGTGGGTGTCTCTATAATAGGGGCATCCCGCCAGTGAGGATGTCTCTAAAGTGTGGGCATCTCTAGAGTTAGGACGTCTCTACAGTGAGTGCGTCTCAACAGTGTAGGCGTCTCTATAATAGGGGCATCCCTACAGTGAGGGCATCTCTACAGTATGGGCATCTGTAGAGTAAAAGCATCTCTACAGTGCGGTCGTCTCCATAATAGGGGCGTCCCTACATTGAGGGCATCTCTACAGTGTGGGCATCTCTAGAGTAAGGGCGTCTCTACAGTGTGTTCGTCTCTACAATAAGGGCGTCTCTACAGTGAGGGAAACTCTAGAGTGTGGGCGTCTCTAGAGTGTGGGCATCCCTTTATTGAGGGCGTCTCTGCAGTGTGGACGTCTCTACAGCGTGGGCGTCTCTATAATAGGGGCGTCCCTACAGTGTGGTCGTCTCTACCATAAGGAAGTGCCTACAGTTTGGAAATCTCTACAGTGAGGGCTTCTCTACAGTGAGGGAAACTCTAGAGTGTGGGCGTCTCTACAGTGAGGGCGTCTCTAGAGTGTGGGCCTCTCCAGTGACGGCGTCCCTACAGTGTGGGTGTCTCCACAGTGTGAACGTCTCTACAGTGTGGGCATCTTTATAATAAGGGCGTCCCTACAGTGTGGTCGTCTCTACCATAAGGGCGTGCCTACAGTTTGGAAATCTCTACAGTGTGGGCGTCTCGACAGTGTGGGCATCTCTAGAGTTAGGAAATCTATAGTGAGGGCATCTCTACAGTGTGGGAATCTCTAGAGTAAAGGCGTCTCTACAGTGTGGGCATCTCTAGAGTGTGGGCGTCTCTACAGTGAGGGTGTCTCTACAGTGAGGGCGCCATCTACAGTGTGGGTTTCTCTATAATAGGGGCGTTCCTACATTGAGGGCATCTCCACAGTGTGGTCATCTCTAGAGTAAGGGCGTCTCTACAGTGAGGGCATCTCTAGAGTGTGGGTGTCTCTACAGTGTGGGCATCTCTACAGTGAGGGAAACTCTAGAGTGTGGGCGTCTCTCCAGTGACGGCGTCCCTACAGTGTGGGCATCTCCACAGTGTGGCCATCTTTATAATAAGGGTGTCCCTACCGTGTGGGCATCTCCACAGTGTGGCCGTCTTTATAATAAGGGTGTCCCTACAGTGTGGTCGTCTCTACAATAAGGGCGTCCCTACAGTTTGGAAATCTCTACAGTGTGGGCGTCTCTACAGTGTGGGGATCTCTAGAGTTAGGAGATCTCTAAAGTGAGGCCGTCTCTACAGTGTGGGCATCTCTAGAGTAAAGGCATCTCTACAGTGTGGGTGTCTCTATAATAGGGGCGTTCCTACATTGAGGGCATCTCTACAGTGTGGTCATCTCTAGAGTAAGGGCGTCTCTACAGTGAGGGCATCTCTAGAGTGTGGGCATCTCTACAGTGTGGGCGTCTCTACAGTGAGGGCGCCTCTACAGTGAGGGCGTCTCTACAGTGTGGGTGTCTCTATAATAGGGGCTTTCCTACATTGAGGGCATCTCTACAGTGTGGTCATCTCTAGAGTAAGGGCGGCTCTACAGTGAGGGTATCTCTAGAGTGAGGGCATCTCTAGAGTGTGGGCGTCTCTACAGTGAGGGCGTCTCTAGAGTGTGGGCGTCTCTACAGTGAGGGCGTCTCTACAGTGTGGGTGTCTCTATAATAGGGGCTTTCCTACATTGAGGTCATCTCTATAGTGTGGTCATCTCTAGAGTAAGGGCGGCTCTACAGTGAGGGTATCTCTAGAGTGAGGGCGTCTCTAGAGTGTGGGCGTCTCTACAGTGTGGGAGTCTCTACAGTGAGGGCGTCTCTACAGTGTGGGCGTCTCTACAGTGAGGGCGTCTCTACAGTGTGGGTGTCTCTATAATAGGGGCGTCCCTACAGTGAGGGTGTCTCTATAGTGTGGGCATCTCTAGAGTTAGGGCGTCTCTACAGTGAGTGCGTCTCTACAGTGTGGACGTCTCTACAGTGTGGGCATCTCTAGAGTAAAGGCGTCTCTACAGTGAGGGTATCTCTAGAGTGAGGGCGTCTCTAGAGTGTGGGCGTCTCTACAGTGTGGGAGTCTCTACAGTGAGGGCGTCTCTACAGTGTGGGCGTCTCTACAGTGAGGGCGTCTCTACAGTGTGGGTGTCTCTATAATAGGGGCGTCCCTACAGTGAGGGTGTCTCTATAGTGTGGGCATCTCTAGAGTTAGGGCGTCTCTACAGTGAGTGCGTCTCTACAGTGTGGACGTCTCTACAGTGTGGGCATCTCTAGAGTAAAGGCGTCTCTACAGCGTGGGTGTCTCTATAATAGGGGCATTCCTACATTGAGGGCATCTCTACAGTGTGGTCATCTCTAGAGTAAGGGCGTCTCTACAGTGAGGGCGTCTCTGGAGTAAGGGCGTCTCTACAGTGAGGGCTTCTCTACAGTGAGGGGGTCTCTATAATAAGGGCATCCCTACAGTGTGGTCGTCTCTACCATAAGGGCGTCCCTACAGTTTGGAAATCTCTACAGTGTGGGCGTCTCTACAGTGTGGGCATCTCTAGACTTAGGAAATCTCTATAGTGAGGGCATCTCTACAGTGTGGGTATCTCTAGAGTGTGGGCGTCTCTACAGTGAGGGCGTCTCTACAGTGAGGGCGTCTCTACATTGTGGGTTTCTCTATAATAGGGGCATTCCTACATTGAGGGCATCTCTACAGTGTGGTCATCTCTAGAGTAAGGGCGTCTCTACAGTGAGGGCGTCTCTAGAGTGTGGGTGTCTCTACAGTGAGGGCTTCTCTACAGTGAGGGAAACTCTAGAGTGTGGGCGTCTCTCAAGTGACGGCGTCCCTACAGTGTGGGCATCTCCACAGTGTGGCCGTCTTTATAATAAGGGTGTCCCTACAGTGTGGTCGTCTCTACAATAAGGGCGTCCCTACAGTTTGGAAATCTCTACAGTGTGGGCGTCTCTACAGTGTGGGCATCTCTAGAGTTAGGAAATCTCTAAAATGAGGCCGTCTCTACAGTGTGGGCATCTCTACAGTGTGGGCGTCTCGACAGTGTGGGCATCTCTAGAGTTAGGAAATCTATAGTGAGGGCATCTCTACAGTGTGGGAATCTCTAGAGTAAAGGCGTCTCTACAGTGGGGGCATCTCTAGAGTGTGGGCGTCTCTACAGTGAGGGCATCTCTACAGTGAGGGCGCCTCTACAGTGTGGGTTTCTCTATAATAGGGGCGTTCCTACATTGAGGGCATCTCCACAGTGTGGTCATCTCTAGAGTAAGGGCGTCTCTACAGTGAGGGCATCTCTAGAGTGTGGGTGTCTCTACAGTGTGGGCATCTCTACAGTGAGGGAAACTCTAGAGTGTGGGCGTCTCTCCAGTGACGGCGTCCCTACAGTGTGGGCATCTCCACAGTGTGGCCATCTTTATAATAAGGGTGTCCCTACCGTGTGGGCATCTCCACAGTGTGGCCGTCTTTATAATAAGGGTGTCCCTACAGTGTGGTCGTCTCTACAATAAGGGCGTCCCTACAGTTTGGAAATCTCTACAGTGTGGGCGTCTCTACAGTGTGGGGATCTCTAGAGTTAGGAGATCTCTAAAGTGAGGCCGTCTCTACAGTGTGGGCATCTCTAGAGTAAAGGCATCTCTACAGTGTGGGTGTCTCTATAATAGGGGCGTTCCTACATTGAGGGCATCTCTACAGTGTGGTCATCTCTAGAGTAAGGGCGTCTCTACAGTGAGGGCATCTCTAGAGTGTGGGCATCTCTACAGTGTGGGCGTCTCTACAGTGAGGGCGCCTCTACAGTGAGGGCGTCTCTACAGTGTGGGCGTCTCTACAGTGGGGGCATCTCTAGAGTTTGGGCGTCTCTACAGTGAGGGCGTCTCTACAGTGTGGGTGTCTCTATAATAGGGGCTTTCCTACATTGAGGGCATCTCTATAGTGTGGTCATCTCTAGAGTAAGGGCGGCTCTACAGTGAGGGTATCTCTAGAGTGAGGGCGTCTCTAGAGTGTGGGCGTCTCTACAGTGTGGGCGTCTCTACAGTGAGGGCGTCTCTAGAGTGTGGGCGTCTCTACAGTGAGGGCGTCTCTACAGTGTGGGTGTCTCTATAATAGGGGCGTCCCTACAGTGAGGGTGTCTCTATAGTGTGGGCATCTCTAGAGTTAGGGCGTCTCTACAGTGAGTGCGTCTCTACAGTGTGGACGTCTCTACAGTGTGGGCATCTCTAGAGTAAAGGCGTCTCTACAGCGTGGGTGTCTCTATAATAGGGGCATTCCTACATTGAGGGCATCTCTACAGTGTGGTCATCTCTAGAGTAAGGGCGTCTCTACAGTGAGGGCGTCTCTGGAGTGAGGGCGTCTCTACAGTGCGGGCGTCTCTAGAGTAAGGGCGTCTCTACAGTGAGGGCTTCTCTACAGTGAGGGGGTCTCTATAATAAGGGCATCCCTACAGTGTGGTCGTCTCTACCATAAGGGCGTCCCTACAGTTTGGAAATCTCTACAGTGTGGGCGTCTCTACAATGTGGGCATCTCTAGACTTAGGAAATCTCTATAGTGAGGGCATCTCTACAGTGTGGGCATCTCTAGAGTGTGGGCGTCTCTACAGTGAGGGCGTCTCTACAGTGAGGGCGTCTCTACATTGTGGGTTTCTCTATAATAGGGGCATTCCTACATTGAGGGCATCTCTACAGTGTGGTCATCTCTAGAGTAAGGGCGTCTCTACAGTGAGGGCGTCTCTAGAGTGTGGGTGTCTCTACAGTGAGGGCTTCTCTACAGTGAGGGAAACTCTAGAGTGTGGGCGTCTCTCAAGTGACGGCGTCCCTACAGTGTGGGCATCTCCACAGTGTGGCCGTCTTTATAATAAGGGTGTCCCTACAGTGTGGTCGTCTCTACAATAAGGGCGTCCCTACAGTTTGGAAATCTCTACAGTGTGGGCGTCTCTACAGTGTGGGCATCTCTAGAGTTAGGAAATCTCTAAAGTGAGGCCGTCTCTACAGTGTGGGCATCTCTACAGTGTGGGCATCTCTAGAGTGTGGGCGTCTCTACAGTGAGGGCGTCTCTACAGTGAGGGTGTCTCTACAGTGTGGGTGTCTCTATAATAGGGGCGTTCCTACATTGAGGGCATCTCTACAGTGTGGTCATCTCTAGAGTTAGGAAATCTCTACAGTGAGGGCGTCTCTACAGTGTGGGCATCTCTAGAGTAAAGGCGTCTCTACAGCGTGGGTGTCTCTATAATAGGGGCGTTCCTACATTGAGGGCATCTCTACAGTGTGGTCATCTCTAGAGTAAGGGCGTCTCTACAGTGAGGGCGTCTCTAGAGTGTGGGCGTCTCTACATTGAGGGCGTCTCTACAGTGAGGGCGTCTTTACAGTGTGGGTGTCTCTATAATAGGGGCGTTCCTACATTGAGGGCATCTCTACAGTGTGGTCAGCTCTAGAGTAAGGACGTCTCTACAGTGAGGGCGTCTCTAGAGTGAGGGCGTCTCTAGAGTGTGGGCGTCTCTACAGTGTGGGCTTCTCTACAGTGAGGGCATCTCTAGAGTGTGGGTGTCTCTACAGTGAGGGCGTCTCTACAGTGTGGGTTTTTCTATAATAGGGGCGTCCCTACAGTGAGGGTGTCTCTATAGTGTGGGCATCTCTAGAGTTAGGACGTCTCTACAGTGAGTGCGTCTCTACAGTGTGGACGTCTCTACAGTGTGGGCATCTCTAGAGTAAAGGCGTCTCTACAGTGAGGGCTTCTCTACAGTGAGGGCATCTCTAGAGTGTGGGTGTCTCTACAGTGAGGGCGTCTCTACAGTGTGGTCATCTCTAGAGTAAGGGCGTCTCTACAGTGTGGGCGTCTCTACAGTGTGGGCTTCTCTACAGTGTGGTCGTCTCTACAATAAGGGTGTCCCTACAGTTTGGAAATCTCTACAGTGTGGGCATCTCTAGAGTAAAGGCGTCTCTACAGTGTAGGTGTCTCTATAATAGGGGCGTCCCTACATTGAGGGCATCTCTACAGTGTGGTCATCTCTAGAGTAAGGGCGTCTCTACAGTGTGGTCGTCTCTACAATAAGGGCGTCTCTACAGTGAGGGCGTCTCTAGAGTGTGGGCATCTCTTTATTGAGGGCGTCTCTACAGTGTGGGCGTCTCTACAGTGTGGGCATCTCTAGAGTAAAGGCATCTCTACAGTGTAGGTGTCTCTATAATAGGGGCGTCCCTACATTGAGGGCATCTCTACAGTGTGGTCATCTCTAGAGTAAGGGCGTCTCTACAGTGTGGTCGTCTCTACAATAAGGGCGTCTCTACAGTGAGGGCGTCTCTAGAGTGTGGGCATCTCTTTATTGAGGGCGTCTCTACAGTGTGGGCGTCTCTACAGTGTGGGCATCTCTAGAGTAAAGGCATCTCTACAGTGTGGGTGTCTCTATAATAGGGGCGTCCCTACATTGAGGGCATCCCTACAGTGTGGGCATCTCTATAATAGGGGCATCCCTACAGTGTGGGCATCTCTATAATAGGGGCATCCCCACAGTGGGCGTCTCTACAGTGAGGGAGTCTCTAGACTGTGGGTGTCTATACAGTTCAGGTGTTCCTACAGTGTGTAAGATATAACCTTTATTGTTGAATTCTTGCTCCCTTCCATACTTTTTTATACCTTTGTGATATCATGAAAATACAACCATTAAACAAAATAAACTAAAAATATGAAGTGTCGACTGCTGGGCCGCTGACTAGACTGGACCTCAGCAGAGAGCTATCATCAATAGGTCGGGTTTGGTCGCTCTGTCCCCCGTTGGCCCCCTGTCTCAGTCCGCCAGGGTTCCTGGAGCAGCCCCAGTCCTGGCTTGGTTCGAATGCCCGTTGTGTTTCGAGTACCTGCTGCACTGTAGTCGACCAAAATCCAATTTTTAAATTCCACCGGACATTTTTTTAGGTTCAAAAAGTAGGAGAAGTCCGGGAAAAAAGAGGACGTCTGGTCACCCTACGTTACTGTAGCTATCTTTTTCTGCACACTTTCAGGTTTTATCTGTGGTGAGCTATGGTTTCAGACAGTAAGCTGCTATGAGCTTTGAGAACAGCAACTGTTAAACAGAGATTGCACGAGGAGAAATGGTGCACACTCTCACACTCGTTTAATAGGTGTTACCGTGTTACCTCTTGGGAGCGGGTAAAGGGTTGTGCATGTGTGTTTTTTTTTAAATTGCAGAGGGCGGGTCTTTTAAAAAATATGTGAAAATCCTCCACTATACCTTTAAGATAAATCATAGGGAAGGTAGCTTGACCTCATCTGTTCCTGTTTGGCTGTGACTCCATCCTGGAGAAAAATATCAGCTGTGCTGCTGCCATCAACACCTTTGTTTCTAGATGTTGGAGCTTGGCCTGTTTTCCAGTGTAGTCCTGTTTCTCTGACTGTGACTAACTGGATGTGCTCTCTTCATCCTCTGACATGGGAGCTGGCTCGGAGCTCGTCTGCCTGGCTGTGTGTTTCCTGGACGGGGCCGCCTGTGGAGCTGGTTGACAGTTGCCTTTTGTATCTATGCTTCTTTTTCTATGTCTGCTTCTGTCTCCTTGAACCCCAGTGGGCCTCAGCAGATGGCCGCTCACACTGAGCCTGGTTCTGCTGGAGGTTTCTTCCTGTTCAAAGGGAGTTTTTCCTCTCCACTGTCGCTACAAGCATGCTTAGTGTGAGGGATTGCTGAAGAGTCAATGAGTCAATGCAATCAACTGGTTTTCCTTAGATAGAAAACTTTGTATCAATTTGACTGTATGATCTGGTGAACTGGAAAGTGACCTGAGATGACATGATGTGAATTGGAGCTATAGAAATAAACTGAATAGAATTTAATTTAATCTATAATTTCCCCCCATATTATCTATACTTTTGTTATATAAGAGGATGAATAAATAAAATTTCAGAATATTCACGTCTAAAAGACTAAAAAATAAAAACATAGCGGCTGAGCGACAACTCTAACTGGCAAAGTTAGCAAATGTAATCTTCTAGAGTTGTTGTGATTTAGCCCATAAATACCAATAAGATCGCCACATTGTGAAAAAACTTTTTTTTTTAAGTTGGGAATGGCTGTATTTTCTAATTCTACATGTGGTGAGGTGTTGCAAGATTGTGTTTTGTGGTGTGTACACAGCCTCCTGGAACTGGCCAGAAAATTAGGAACAAGTATACAAGTGGCATGGAGTACACAAAGGTACAAAAGCTTCAGATATTGTGTTTGAACGTCTGATTTTCCTTGTAGAATGTACGTGTGTGTAAGCATAAAACAAGCTTAACTCTACACTAAACAGATTCTTGTCCTCCAGCAGCCTAAGTCTATAGCAGCATAACTATAGAAGATTTTTGTTTCCCTCGTTATCTGACCTCCATGTGAGGAAAGAACCCAAGTGTCACAAGCTGGAGTAATTCCTCAGGTTTCCTCTCAACACAATCTTTGATTCTCAGAGCAGCATGTGACTGTTGGCTAAACACAGAGTCTATTGACACTATCTAAGATTGTACACCATGTCCTCGGCTCAGATTAAATAGTAATCTTCATCTCAACCCAGTATATTATCACATATCATTTTTAGAAACAAACTTTAGAAAGCAACCAACATCTATTGGCCTCTGTGCTTTCAGACCTGCTCAGCCTGCAGGCTGCTGACAGGCTGGTTGAACAACCAGCCCACTAGCCATGGAAATGCTTTATTAATAGCATTTGTAGAAAAGGCCGTTTTGTTCTTTTTATAATAAAAAATGTGCAGTTTTATAATAAATGTGCAGTTTTTTGAACATGTACAAATTGTTAGCAATAACATCTCAAATATATGCCCTATGTCTGCGGTTGTGGAAGGTGTTAAACAGCTGGAGGATCCTGAAATATTTGTCCAACGCAGAAATTGTTCATTTCAATATGACGGCTATTTAAGTCCTGATTAAATACATCCAACTAGAATCCTCTGGTGTGTGGAAACAGAACTTACTCCTGGATAGATGTCAAAACATCTTCAGAAAAACTAAAGTTACCTTCCATATTTAATTTGGTTACCGAATATTGAAAGTATTTTGAAAGTCGTCTCATTCTGTGTTTCTGATTAGGTTGCCTCCTAAAGCTCCTGGAATGATCATCCTGTCATTTTCCTACAGATTCTGTTCAGTGAAGATTCTCATCCTCCATCTTCCTTCGTTCATTTATGAAAAGGAAGCAAATGTAAAAATTTGTATTCTTCTTTGACTTACTTATGTATTTGTGGAAAAAAATAATAATTTTCTTTAAAAAGATCTAATGATCCTTCTGGGAAAACTATTTGAAAAACTTGCCATGATATTAACTTTTAAGACTGAAAAGCTTAAATGCCATATTTAGAGAGAAGAGCAGCAGGTGGAGGAATGGAGAGAGAAGCAGAACTTAACCATCACAGTTGGTTTGTCTTTAATTGTTGCTAATGTATCTGTCATTCTAATGGAACGTAAAGGTTTTTCTGTTCAGCTTGTAACTTTGCTGCCTCTTGGGAGGGACTCACGAAAAATAGCTTTTTAATCTCAATGGGATTTTTTATGGTTATATAAAGGTTGAAAATATAAAGTAAAAAACATAAAAATAGGGTGTTGAATAATGTAGATTTCAGTTTATGGAAGTGATAATGGATGTGACTGTCAGTAGAAGTGTTCTATAAAGCTTTATTAAATGATAATCACCAAGTCATGAAAAAAGAAAACGTGAAAAATAAAAACCCAGCAAGACTTTAACCGACGGCTCCTTGCTAATGGCCTTTAGCTGTTGAAACTACTGGCCCTTATCCCTTAGGTCTTGGTAATAATGGACCTTTAGCCCAGCGGCAGACTTAGCCATTTTGGGGCCCCAGGTAAACTTTAGTTAGACCCCCTCCCAGTCATCCTTCACGGCCCAGGGGTCCTTAAGGCCTGGTTATCCTCCCCCAGCAGTGTGTCGCAGATATTTCGGATTTCTGCCCAATATTGAAGCGTGGTCTGTGCTACGTTATTCCACGCCACAACGCTAGAGGAACAATCAGGAACTAGCTGTGGGTCTAGATACGGCCGAGGAGGTGAGGAAGTGGGGGATAGTTTGTGCGACAAGGGAGGGACATGAGAGCCAGAAACAGCGGGGATCCAGGTGGAAACAAACAAAACAAGCTGGTAAGGAACCAAACAGGAAATACGCATAGTGTAGAGCGGATGTAGATTTGTCCAATCAGAGGCCTCCTGCCCCGTTAAGGGGGGTTTGTCTCCTGTAATACTTGACAGGTTTCAGGTATTACAGGAGACAAACCCCCCTTAACAGCAATCGCCCCCCTTTAACGACGACCCTCAGAATCATAGACAGGTTTCAGATATTACAGGCTAACAATGGAACCAAACGACCCATTCATCGGTTACCATTTGCATGTTTCCAAGCGATACAAGGCCTTGTCTATATAAGACTCAAACTCACTGCAGATCCAGACATTTTAATTGAGAAAGCTTCCTGGAGAGGTGGAGAAACGTCTTCAAATCTTGGAAACCAAGTCCAGTGGATATTTTTTGAATTTTTACGGAATATAAACACAATGAAAGATACAGAGTGTGTCGTTTACATTTTTATATTATCTTTGGGTTTTTTGTCCTGTGACTCGAGTCCACACCGCTGCTCCTACACCACCTCCACTTCTTCTCCCAGGATGTTAACAGGATGCAACTTGTTCCTGTTTCTTCTGAAATCTCCAATCATCTCCTTGTTTTGTTGACCTTTAGGATCAGATGATTGTTTCATGCCACAAAGCGCTTCACCAGCTCTCTGTCCTCAGCTTCTGCTCCATCTTTGATGCTCCCAATGACTGCAGAGTCATCCCAGGATTCCTGCAGAGGACAGGACTCTGTCTTGTCCTGGAAGCCAGAGGTGAACAGAGGGATAGAGAGAATACCGTCCCCTGTGGTGCTCCTGAGCTGCTGGATCAGCCAGCTGAGCCTTCAGTCTAACAACCTGTGGTCTGTCTATCAGTTAGTCTTTGATCCAGGTGGTTGTTGATGCCTCCACCTGAGTCTGCTGGAGTTTCTCTCTAAGTCAGTCAGGCTGAATCTGGAGAAATCAAATACCATGATCCTCACAGTGCTACCTGCCTTGGCTAAATGACAGGGGTTTATTGAAGCAGGTGGATGATGACATCCTCAACTCCATCTCCATGACGATAAGCAAACTGCAGGGGGTCCTGATAGCTGTTTGCTGGTTTGCTTGCTGAGGTGAACCAACAGAAGTCTTTCTAGGACCTTTGTGATGTGGTTGCCAGGGCAGCAGGTGGACTGCTGGCTGAGTCTTCTTTGGTCCTGGAACAAGGCAGGAGGTCTATAGTAACTGAGGACCGCTGGCTGAGTCTTCTTTGGTTCTGGAACAAGGCAGGAGGTCTATAATCACTGAGGACTGCTGGCTGAGTCTTCTTTGGTTCTGGAACAAGGCAGGAGGTCTATAGTAACTGAGGACCGCTGGCTGAGTCTTCTTTGGTTCTGGAACAAGGCAGGAGGTCTATAATCACTGAGGACTGCTGGCTGAGTCTTCTTTGGTTCTGGAACAAGGCAGGAGGTCTATAGTCACGACGGACTGCTGGCTGAGTCTTTTTTGGTTCTGGAACAAGGCAGGAGGTCTATAATCACTGAGGACTGCTGGCTGAGTCTTCTTTGGTTCTGGAACAAGGCAGGAGGTCTATAGTCACTGAGGACCGCTGGCTGAGTCTTCTTTGATTCTGGAACAAGGCAGGAGGTCTATAATCACTGAGGACTGCTGGCTGAGTCTTCTTTGGTTCTGGAACAAGGCAGGAGGTCTATAGTCACTGAGGGCCGCTGGCTGAGTCTTCTTTGGTTCTGGAACAAGGCAGGAGGTCTATAGTCACTGAGGACGGGTTGCTAGTTCTCTGTGTACTGCCTTAGACAACGCAGCTCCTTTGAAAATGAAAACCGTTAAAAATAGAAAGCTTGTTCCTTGGTTTAATGCAGAGCTGCTCCTTTGAAGCTAAATGCTAGGAAACTGGAGAGAAAATATCGCTCCACAGGCCTGCGGGAGTCCTTCCTAGTCTGGAAAAATGGTTTACTGCTGTATAAGAGGACCCTTTGTAAAGCAAGAGCAGCATACTTCTCCTCATTAATAGAGGAGAATAAGAATAATCCTAGATTTCTTTTTAATACAGTTGCCAAACTGAACCGGGTTTAGACTGCTTTGATCCAGTTGAACTTTCTGAATTAGCAAAACTATTGTCTTCATCTAAGCCTTCAACTTGGATGTTAGATCCAGTTCCAACCAGGTTATTTAAGGAGGTATTCCCTTTGATCTCCTCCTCCATTTTAGATGTGATTAATCTATCTCTGTTACAGGGATATGTACCTAAAGCTTTTAAGGTTGCTGTAATTAAACCTCTGCTTAAGAAACCGTCTCTTGACCCAGATGACTTGGTTAATTATAGACCTATATCCAATCTTCCTTTCTGATCTAAAATTCTTGAGAAAGTAGTTGCCAAACAAGTTTGCGATCACTTACACCATAATGAACTTTTTGAAGAGTTTCAGTCTGGCTTTAGAGCTCATCATAGCACTGAAACAGCTCTGGTGAAAGTCACTAATGATATTCTCATGGCCTCAGATAATGGACTTGTATCTGTGCTCGTCCTGTTGGATCTTAGTGCTGCATTTGATACAGTTGATCATAATATTCTTTTAGAAAGACTTGAATATTTTGTTGGAATTAAAGGAACAGCACTAGACTGGTTTAAATCTGATCTATCTGATCGAATTCAGTTTGTTCATGTTAATGATAGATCTTCAACACACTCAAAGGTTACCTGTGGAGTACCACAGGGATCAGTGCTAGGACCAATTCTCTTTACTTTATACATGCTCCCAATCGGTAGAGTTATTAGACAGCATGGGATTAATTTCCACTGTTATGCTGATGATACCCAGCTATATCTGTCTATAATCCAGATGAAGCTAACCCATTACATAGATTAAAGGCATGTCTGAAGACATAAAAACCTGGATGACTCTTAACTTTCTGCTTCTGAATGCAGACAAAACAGAAGTTATAGTCTTTGGACCAGAGTCTCTGAAAAAGAAGCTGATTAGTCAGTCACTTCATTTGGATGGGATTAAACTGATTTCAGATAATAAAGTAAAAAATCTTGGTGTTATTTTTGATCAGGACCTGTCATTTAAATCCCAGATCAAAGAGGTTTCTAGAATTTCCTTCTTTCATCTGAGGAACATTGCAAAAATGAGCAATCTCCTGTCCAGGGGTGATGCTGAGAAACTAGTCCATGCATTTGTTACTTCAAGGCTGGACTATTGTAATTCTTTACTATCAGGAAGTCCACAAACTGTAGTTAAAAGCCTTCAGCTGATCCAAAATGCTGCAGCCAGAGTTCTGATGAAAATGAAAAAGAGAGATCATATCTCTCCTATCCTGGCTTCTCTTCACTGGCTTCCTGTTAAATCCAGAATAGAATTTAAAATCCTCCTTCTCACATATAAAGCCTTAAATGGCCAAGCTCCATCTGATATCAGAGATCTGATTGTTCCTTATGTTCCTAACAGAGCACTTCGCTCTCAATCTGCAGGTTTACTAGTGGTTCCTAGAACTTCTAAAAGTAGAATGGGAGGCAGATCTTTTAGTTATCAGGCTCCTCTCCTGTGGAACCAACTACCAGTTTTAGTCCGTGAGGCAGACACTCTGTCTACTTTTAAGGCTAGGCTTAAAACTTTCCTTTTTGATAAAGCTTATAGTTAGTGGCTCAGGTTATCCTGATCTATCTCTATAGTTCTGCTGCTATAGGCTTAGACTGCTGGAGGACATAGGGACCCCTTTTTCATCATTCTGCTTCATTCTATCTCTATTCTCCCACTCTGCAGAATCTGTTAGTTCAATCTCTAACGTTCTGCTCTCTCTGCTTTTTCTCATAGTAGCTTCATCTGGTCTGTTCCTGTTTGGCTGTGACTCCATCCTGGAGAGAAATATCAGCTGTGCTGCTGCCATCAACACCTTTGTTTCTAGATGTTGGAGCTTGGCCTGTTTTCCAGTGTAGTCCTGTTTCTCTGACTGTGACTAACTGGATGTGCTCTCTTCATCCTCTGACATGGGAGCTGGCTCGGAGCTCGTCTGCCTGGCTGTGTGTTTCTTGGACGGGGCCGCCTGTGGAGCTGGTTGACAGTTGCCTTTTGTATCTATGCTTCTTTTTCTATGTCTGCTTCTGTCTCCTTGAACCCCAGTGGGCCTCAGCAGATGGCCGCTCACACTGAGCCTGGTTCTGCTGGAGGTTTCTTCCTGTTCAAAAGGAGTTTTTCCTCTCCACTGTCGCTACAAGCATGCTTAGTGTGAGGGATTGCTGAAGAGTCAATGAGTCAATGCAATCAGCTGGTTTTCCTTAGATAGAAAACTTTGAATCAATCTGACTGGATGATCTGGTTGAACTGGAAAGTGCCTTTAGATGACATGATGTGAATTGGCGCTATGGAAATAAACTGAATTTAATTTAATTACAATTACTCTAACACTGATCATCCTTCTTCTTTTAGCCCACGATCTTCTTCATTCCTTACCACAGATCTCTGATATTTTTCTAGTGGAGTTTTTTGCAAGTCCTGAGTCCCTCCTTATTTCTCTTACTATGACCTCATGCTGCTATTGTATACTAAATAATTTTCTGTCTCTTTTCCTGAAGTTCTCTTTTATTAAGCAATTGCTACAGATCACCTGTGTTTATTGTTTGGGAATCACTTCCCTGTTCCGGTAGGCATGTTTTATCTACACAGAGGTTGATGTAATCAGTCACACTCAGCCATCGCATTGATGTCCTCTCCATGTGGCTGACACAGTGCATCCCAGTCTCTAGCCTCAAAACAACCTTGCCAGGCTTCTTCAGCTTCTTTTGACCATCTACTTGCAGTTGTGTTTAATGCAGGTTGCCTCTTATAAAGTGACTTATACTCTGAGCAGAGAAAAACAAGATTGTAATCTGATTTCCCAGGAGGGGGTCTTTCTTCAGAGATATAGGAGTCCTTGACATTTGCAGAAAACAAGTTCAAAGTTTTGTTTTCTCTGGTGCATCAGCTAAAAAACAGTTGGAACATTGACAGTGCAGCAGAGGGAGAGACGTGATTAAAATCAACAGTTATTGCCGCAAATGCCTTTGAATGTTAAGTCTATTGCTTAGAAACAACAAAACTAATGGCATCGTAGACATTCTGGCCAATGGTACGAACTGGAAAGTAAACTGTTTCCTAAAGAAAACCAATAAAGTCTCTGGGCAAACAATATGACCAAAACAAGACCAACAGTTCAATATCCAGGCTGCAGTCATGAATCTTCACAGTAACTGTCCTCAATCTTTTTTTCATAAGCACTGTAAACCCACCTCCTTTGAGATTTTTTTTAAAAAAAAAACTTTATGTTTATTTGCTTTTTAAACAAACATGAACAGGAACACACATTGCTAAACATTCCTTGGCACATAGAGATTATGTAACAGTGCATAACGGAGAGCAAGTAAAAGAAAATCCAGCATCCATGGAGCTGACTGATATAGAATGTAAAATGGGCAAATAAACTAGAAAGATGGACAGTTAATACATTATAACAGTCTGTGGGATTGGAAATAAATCTCTCTATAGGTAACCATCTCTTTACATAACATCAAACTTCAGTTGTAATTGGGCAGTTAGAGCCTCCATTCCATATACCTCCTTCACTTTCTGCTTCCACTGTGCAACCGTAGGAGGCAGTGCATTCCTCCATTTTATCGTTACCATTTTTCTAGCAGTCATCAGTAGAATATGTAGTAAATACTTTTGATCTCTGGAGTACTTGTCCTCAGGATTTAGGTCCAAAGGAAACTGTCTCGGAGTGAACGGCACGTCAGTACCCAGAACCCTGTCTATCTCACTCTTTACCCCCTCCAGTAAGGAAGCATCATTGGGCAATCCCAGAATATGTGTAGGTGGTCGCCAATCCCTCCACATTTTCTCCAGCAGTACATTGCAGCTGGGTTATCTACAAATTTAGAGATCACTAAGGGTGTCTTCAAGAACCTTGTCTTCATCTTCCAGTCAAATTCCCTCCAGGTGTTGCTATTAATACCCTTATGACATCCAATACATATTGTTTCCCATTCCCCATCCTCAATTATAGAGTTTAATTCCAGTTCCCATTTGCTTTTCACATTAAAAGTATTATCCGGTGTATCCAATAATAAATTTTTATAGATATGGGAGACATGCTTTTTGCTGGGTAGCTGATATTTAGTTACATTAATAAAGTAAGTTTCTATATTTGTTGGAGTATTTTAATTGCATTCCAGTCTTCATGGTTTATGATGTAATGCCTTATCTGAAAAAACCTGAACATATCATTTTTGGGTATAAGGAATTTCTCTCGAAGATATGAAAATGGCTGTAAGCCACTATCACAGAACAATTGATCAATCACCCTTAGGCCTGTGTCTGCCCATCTTTTAAAAGTAGCATCTACTTTTGAAGGAGGGAAGTCTGGATTTCCCCAAATCTGCAGAGCTCGTGATAGAGCAGGTGCCCCTCTAATCCTCTTTTGGACCGCTGACCATATTTTTAAGGTGTGCTTCACCCATACATTTTTTATTTCCAATTTCCTCTGAGATTGCTTGCTCAAAAACACTATAGAAGGTAGGGCTATGGTTGGCATACAGTTCTGCTCTATGCTTACCCATCCTGTTTCTGTGTCATTGTTTATCCAAGCTACTACTGCTGTTAACTGTGCTGCCCAAAAATAGTACTTCATATTCGGGAGGTTGAGTCCACCCCTGTTTTTCCTAAGCATAAGTGATTTAAGCCTCACTCTTGGTCTCCTGTTTTGCCATATAAATTTGGATATAAGCCTATCCAGCATATTAAAGGCGGATGCTGGGATTCCAACCGGGAGAGACTGGAAGAGGAACAAGAGTCTGGGAAGCAGATTCATTTTAACCGCTTCTAGTCTGCCCAAAAGGGATAGCGGTATCACATCCCATCTCGTCAGTTCATTTCTAAATATTGAAAAAAGTTTTTTATAATTTGCCTGATAGAGCTGTGTTATTTGGGGAGTGAGCATAACCCCTAGATATCTGAAGCCCTGTTCAGATCTGCAAAAGGAAACCATATCATGAAGCTGGCTAGGCCAAGTCCCAGATACCATCATTGCTTCTGATTTGCCATGATTAACTTTATAACCAGATACTATTCCATATTCGTGAAGGTTTTGTAGGAGAGCTGGGAGTGACTGGGGAGGATTTTCAATAAACAATAAAATATCGTCCGCATAGAGCGCTATTTTGTGTTGACATCCATTCTCTTCTTTTATTCCTGCTATGAGGGGGTTGCTTCTGATTAATTCTGCGAGGGGTTCAATGCTAAGAGCAAACAAAACTGGCGAAAGTGCATCCCCTTGCCTTGTCCCCCGTCCCAGACTGAAGAAATCAGAGCATCGGCCGTTAACTCTGACTCTCGATCGAGGGTTCACATAGAACACTCCAATCCAGCTTATGAAAGTTTCATTAAAGCCCATATGAGCCAATGTTTCCTCCAAAAATGTCCAGTCCAGTCTATCAAACGCTTTCTCAGCATCTAAGCTGAGAAGCATTGATGGAATCTTTCTCCTGGAAGCAATCCATTGTAGATTTAGAGCTCGCCTTGTTAGTGCCATGCCGTCCAGTAATAAACCCGGTTTGGTCTGGTTTAACTAGTTTCCGGATGTATCTCTGTATTCTATTTGCCAGGATAGAAGTCAGGATTTTTAGATCTTGACAAAGCAAACTTATTGGGCGGTATCCCATACATTGAGTGGGGTCCTTTCCATTTTTATGTATGACCGTAATGATGGCCTCTGACCAGGTTTTTGGGGGGTCCTTTTCATCCAGTGCATAGTTATACACCCGGCATAGAATTGGAGCTAGTTCATTGACAAAAATTTTATAGTATTCCCCAGAGTATCCGTCCACCCCTGGGGATTTACTGTTTTTTTAATTTGTTAATACTATCAATTATTTCCTGTATTGTTATAGGAGAACACAATCTATTAGCTTTCTCCCTTGTTGATCTACTCAATTGTATAGAATCCAAAAGTTTGGTTATTTTCACCCTTTTGTCTGTTAATTCTTGACTTTCATATAGTTTTTTATAATATGCAGCAAACGCCTCTGCTATTTCTTTCGGTTTAGAGGTAAGTCTGTTTGTATCAGGGTGTTTAATTTTCTGTACCACACGGTTAGATTGAGCTGTCCGTAACTGAAAAGCTAATAACCTACTTGCTTTATTTCCCTTTTCATAATATTTTCTTTTCACAAATCTTAGCATACCCTCTGCTTTATACGTAAGTAGATCATCTTATTTTTGTTTCTCCTGTTTTAATAGTTCTAGTGTTTTCTTTCTTCTTGATATCTTGTGTTCTTTTTCCAGCCTCATAATTTCAGTCCGCAATTCAAGTCTTCTTGCCTCTCTTTGTTTTTTTATTCTCGATGTAATCTGGATGATATGACCCCTCATAACAGCTTTGGCACCATCCCACAGAGTGGATGGAGTAACTTCCCCATTATCATTTATACTGATATATTCTTTTAATCTGTCACGTAATTCCTGTTGAATGAGGGGGTCATTAAGTATTGAAACATTAAGTCTCCAGTATCTAAACCTTTTTTCTTCATCTAAGTTTATTATCATCTTGATGGGGCCATGATCTGACAAAGTTATGGGTTCTATCTCGCAGTCCGTCATTCTATGTACATCAGTCTTTGAGACGAGAAACATATCTAATCTGGAATAGCTTCCATGAACTTGCGACCTGTAGGTGTAATCTCTGTCTCTGGGATGATGATATCGCCATAAATCAATCAAACCCAAACCCTCCATCATTCCCAGAACAGTGGCTGACTTTTTAGATCGAGGTCCCTTCTCAGCTGGTAGTCTGTCCATAGTTGTATTTAGTACACAATTATAGTCCCCCCCAACCAGAATGATTCCCTCCCCATTGTCTGCCAATACAGAGGCTATTTTCTTAAAAAAGTTTGGGCAATCTTCGTTAGGTGCATACAAATTCAAAAATGTAAATCTATTTTCCCCAATCGTGCCTATCACCATGATAAATCTGCCTTTTCTGTCTTTCAGTACTTTTTCATTATTAAAAAAAACATTTCTTCCAACTAAAATAGCAACCCCCCTTTTTCTCCCTCCTTCATGAGATGCACTGTATACTTGCTCCACCCAGTCCCTCCTTAATTTCAAGTGCTCTGCTTCAGGCAAATGTGTCTCTTGTAACATTGCAACTGAACAATGTAGAGCTTTAAGTTGGTTTAATAGCTTCTTTCTTTTAATTGGGCTTCCCAGGCCCTTTACGTTTGTAACTAACCACAGTCAGGTTATCCATAACACACTGTTTTTAAATTCTTGGTGTAATAATGCTTTGTTTTCAACTTATAAATGCAGAATGCACTGTCATATACTGTAGAACTCCTTTCAGTTGCCAAGGAAGTAGCAAACAACATAACAGGAACTATGTACAATTTAGAAAAATGAACATCACAAATAAAATACTTAAACCTGACTTCCAAGTCCTCAACTGGCCTATTCCCAATACTGGCCAGTCCCCGAGTTGAACTGGGCGGAGGGTGGCGGAATCCCTCCGGGATATTGTCACATTGTGCTGCAGTCCTACTCCGATGGGTGCACTGCTGCGGCCCTATGAAGGCTGAGTGTGAATCACTCATGTTGAGTCAGTTTTAGCTGATGCCACGAACCAGAACGACTAAATACCACATTATTAAACTCTGGGCTCGGCAGATTTACATAAAAAAAAAAAGTAATTAAATAAATAAATAAATATAATAATAATAGTAATAATATAGGCAAACATGTCCTTGTAAAAAAATAAAAATAATAATAATAATAAATAAATAAATAAGTAAAAAAATAAAATAATAATAATAATAATAAATGTTATAAATAAAAGAAAAAAAAAAGATAATAAAAAAATATTAAATAAAATAAAATAAAAAATTATATATATATCAGCCCAACAATGCTATGATTAGACATTGTGTAAGAACAGCTAACTTTAGGCAATTTAACGTAAAGTTATTTATAGTGTAGCATATCTATATATTTGAAAGGTAGTATGCTGAGACATTTCAAATGAAGTAAAACCTGCAGTCTTCTTCTGTAAATGAGCTGGCTTTCTGTCCACTTCGGTTGGCGGTGCGTCTCTCCCACCTGTGTTTGGCCAGCTCTCGCTCCACTTTGTCCCTCTCGTCAACTCGAACCTGGATGTTTAGATCCTGAAGGACCGGAGCCGCATCCATCACCGTCTGGAAGGTTTTTTCCTCGGCGCCCACCATCATCCTTAACCGGGCGGGGTATAAACACTTCGCTGTAATGTTTTTCTGCTTCAGTTGTTTGACAACATATCTGACCTGGGCGCATTTCCTCTGCAGCTCCGGTCTCCTTTGAGATTTTTACTCTTCTTTAAATCTCTTGTCTGATTGCATGATCAGAAAGCCTGGCAGAGAGACACTTAAGTCATGGGTATGACCCTGCAGCCATGTTTCTGTAAAGCATATAATACTGCACGATCCATGCCATGATTCAACTTAGCTGGTAGTTGTGGAAGGAACTGAACTATAATTTCAGCTTTAGAAATGTTAATTAGCTGCTCCCTGATATAAAAAAGCAACTTTATATGGTAGCCATGGTTACACATCTTCAGCAAGCAAGTTTTCAAAGATGAATGGACCGTAAGACATTGGTAACAGTGGACCCTAAGCCGTTGGTAACAGTGGACCCTAAGCCGTTGGTAACAGTGGACCCTAAGCCCTTGGTAACAGTGAACCCTAAGCCGTTGGTAACAGTGGACCCTAAGCCATTGGTAACAGTGGACCCTAAGACGTTGGTAACAGTGGACCCTAAGCCGTTGGTAACAGTGGACCCTAAGCCATTGGTAACAGTGGACCCTAAGACGTTGGTAACAGTGGACCCTAAGCCGTTGGTAACAGTGGACCCTAAGACGTTGGTAACAGTGGACCCTAAGCCATCGGTAACAGTGGACCCTAAGACGTTGGAAACAGTGGACCCTAAGCCGTTGGTAACAGTGGACCCTAAGCCGTTGGTAACAGTGGACCCTAAGCCATTGGTAACAGTGGACCCTAAGACGTTGGTAACAGTGGACCCTAAGCAATCGGTAACAGTGGACCCTAAGACGTTGGTAACAGTGGACCTTAAGCCATTGGTAACAGTGGACCCTAAGACGTTGGTAACAGTGGACCCTAAGCCATTGGTAACAGTGGACCCTAAGACGTTGGTAACAGTGGACCCTAAGCCATTGGTAACAGTGGATCCTAAGACGTTGGTAACAGTGGACCCTAAGCCGTTGGTAACAGTGGACCCTAAGACGTTGGTAACAGTGGACCCTAAGCCATCGGTAACAGTGGACCTTAAGCCGTTGGCAGAGATGGGAAGTAATGAAGTACAAATATATTGTTACTGTACTTAAGTAGATTTTGCTGATATTTTTACTTTACTTTACTACTTATTTTTATGGCGACTTTTTACTTCTACTCCTTACATTTTTACACAAATATCTGTACTTTCTACTCCTTACATTTTAAAAAATTGGCTCGTTACTTTAGTTTTGAATCATTTCAATGGTGTTACCGTTATTATTTTTCACGTCATCAATACCAAATTCAATCTAATTGGATGGGAATCTACGTTGCATTTGACGCACCACTACAAGATGAATCGACAGATTCGAAAGTATTCATTCGCGGCAAATCATTGCAGCTTGGTGGCGGTGGCGTTAGCATAGTAGTATGGACGACGAGATGATTGAAAATGAACACAACGGAGATCTAGTCCTATTGGCAGACATCCATCTAAAATGTAGGCAACGGCATGAAAAAAGTGGTTTCTACTTTTACTTTTATACTTTAAGTAAATTTACAAGCCTCTACTTTGTTACTTTTATTTGAGTAAAGTAGTTTAATCAGTACTTCCACTTTTACCAGAGTATTTTTTAACAAAAGTATCTGTACTTTTACTCAAGTACGGAAAGTGAGTACTTTTGCCATCTCTGGCCGTTGGTAACAGTGGACCCTAAGACGTTGGTAACAGTGGACCCTAAGCCGTTGGTAACAGTGAACCCTAAGCCGTTGGTAACAGTGAACCCTAAGCCGTTGGTAACAGTGGACCCTAAGACGTTGGTAACAGTGAACCCTAAGACGTTGGTAACAGTGGACCCTACGCTGTTGGTAACAGTGGACCCTAAGACGTTGGTAACAGTGGACCCTAAGCCGTTGGTAACAGTGGACCCTAAGCCCTTGGTAACAGTGGACCCTAAGCCGTTGGTAACAGTGGACCCTAAGCCGTTTGTAACAGTGGACCCTAAGATGTTGGTAACAGTGGACCCTAAGCCATTGGTAACAGTGGACCCTAAGCCGTTGGTAACAGTGGACCATAAACCGTTTGTAACAGTGGACCCTAAGCCATTGGTAACAGTGGACCCTAAGCCCTTGGTAACAGTGGACCCTAAGCCGTTGGTAACAGTGGACCCTAAGCCGTTGGTAACAGTGGACCCTAAGCCATTGGTAACAGTGGACCCTAAGCCGTTGGTAACAGTGGACCCTAAGACGTTGGTAACAGTGGACCCTAAGCCGTTGGTAACAGTGGACCCTAAGCCGTTTGTAACAGTGGACCCTAAGATGTTGGTAACAGTGGACCCTAAGACGTTGGTAACAGTGAACCCTAAGACGTTGGTAACAGTGGACCCTAAGTTGTTGGTAACAGTGGACCCTAAGACGTTGATAACAGTGGACCCTAAGCTGTTAGTAACAGTGGACCATAAGCCGTTTGTAACAGTGGACCCTAAGCCATTGGTAACAGTGGACCCTAAGCCCTTGGTAACAGTGGACCCTAAGCCGTTGGTAACAGTGGACCCTAAGCCGTTGGTAACAGTGGACCCTAAGACGTGTGTAACAGTGGACCCTAAGCCGTTGGTAACAGTGGACCCTAAGCCGTTTGTAACAGTGGACCCTAAGCCGTTGGTAACAGTGGACCCTAAGACGTGTGTAACAGTGGACCCTAGCCCGCGGTAACAGTGGACCCTAAGCCGTTTGTAACAGTGGACCCTAAGCCGTTGGTAACAGTGGACCCTAAGCCGTTGGTAACAGTGGACCCTAAGTAGTTGGTAACAGTTGACCCTAAGCCCTTGGTAAAAGTGGACCCTAAGCCATTGGTAACATTGGACCCTAAGACGTTGGTAACAGTGGACTCTAAGACGTTGGTAACAGTGGACCCTAAGCCGTGGTAACAGTGGACCCTAAGACGTGTGTAACAGTGGACCCTAAGCCGTTGGTAACAGTGGACCCTAAGTAGTTGGTAACAGTGGACCCTAAGCCTTTGGTAAGAGTGGACCCTAAGCCGTTGGTAACAGTGGACCCTAAGCCGTTGGTAACAGTGGACCCTAAGTATTTGGTAACAGTGGACCCTAAGCCTTTGGTAAGAGTGGACCCTAAGCCGTTGGTAACAGTGGACCCTAAGACGTTGGTAACAGTGGACCCTAAACCTTTGGTAAGAGTGGACCCCAAGCCCTTGGTAACAGTGGACCCTAAGTAGTTGGTAACAGTTGACCCTAAGCCCTTGGTAAAAGTGGACCCTAAGCCATTGGTAACATTGGACCCTAAGACGTTGGTAACAGTGGACTCTAAGACGTTGGTAACAGTGGACCCTAAGCCGTGGTAACAGTGGACCCTAAGACGTGTGTAACAGTGGACCCTAAGCCGTTGGTAACAGTGGACCCTAAGTAGTTGGTAACAGTGGACCCTAAGCCTTTGGTAAGAGTGGACCCTAAGCCGTTGGTAACAGTGGACCCTAAGACGTTGGTAACAGTGGACCTTAAGCCATTGGTAACAGTGGACCCTAAGACGTTGGTAACAGTGGACCCTAAGCCATTGGTAACAGTGGACCCTAAGACGTTGGTAACAGTGGACCCTAAGCCATTGGTAACAGTGGATCCTAAGACGTTGGTAACAGTGGACCCTAAGCCGTTGGTAACAGTGGACCCTAAGACGTTGGTAACAGTGGACCCTAAGCCATCGGTAACAGTGGACCTTAAGCCGTTGGCAGAGATGGGAAGTAATGAAGTACAAATATATTGTTACTGTACTTAAGTAGATTTTGCTGATATTTTTACTTTACTTTACTACTTATTTTTATGGCGACTTTTTACTTCTACTCCTTACATTTTTACACAAATATCTGTACTTTCTACTCCTTACATTTTAAAAAATTGGCTCGTTACTTTAGTTTTGAATCATTTCAATGGTGTTACCGTTATTATTTTTCACGTCATCAATACCAAATTCAATCTAATTGGATGGGAATCTACGTTGCATTTGACGCACCACTACAAGATGAATCGACAGATTCGAAAGTATTCATTCGCGGCAAATCATTGCAGCTTGGTGGCGGTGGCGTTAGCATAGTAGTATGGACGACGAGATGATTGAAAATGAACACAACGGAGATCTAGTCCTATTGGCAGACATCCATCTAAAATGTAGGCAACGGCATGAAAAAAGTGGTTTCTACTTTTACTTTTATACTTTAAGTAAATTTACAAGCCTCTACTTTGTTACTTTTATTTGAGTAAAGTAGTTTAATCAGTACTTCCACTTTTACCAGAGTATTTTTTAACAAAAGTATCTGTACTTTTACTCAAGTACGGAAAGTGAGTACTTTTGCCATCTCTGGCCGTTGGTAACAGTGGACCCTAAGACGTTGGTAACAGTGGACCCTAAGCCGTTGGTAACAGTGAACCCTAAGCCGTTGGTAACAGTGAACCCTAAGCCGTTGGTAACAGTGGACCCTAAGACGTTGGTAACAGTGAACCCTAAGACGTTGGTAACAGTGGACCCTACGCTGTTGGTAACAGTGGACCCTAAGACGTTGGTAACAGTGGACCCTAAGCCGTTGGTAACAGTGGACCCTAAGCCCTTGGTAACAGTGGACCCTAAGCCGTTGGTAACAGTGGACCCTAAGCCGTTTGTAACAGTGGACCCTAAGATGTTGGTAACAGTGGACCCTAAGCCATTGGTAACAGTGGACCCTAAGCCGTTGGTAACAGTGGACCATAAACCGTTTGTAACAGTGGACCCTAAGCCATTGGTAACAGTGGACCCTAAGCCCTTGGTAACAGTGGACCCTAAGCCGTTGGTAACAGTGGACCCTAAGCCGTTGGTAACAGTGGACCCTAAGCCATTGGTAACAGTGGACCCTAAGCCGTTGGTAACAGTGGACCCTAAGACGTTGGTAACAGTGGACCCTAAGCCGTTGGTAACAGTGGACCCTAAGCCGTTTGTAACAGTGGACCCTAAGATGTTGGTAACAGTGGACCCTAAGACGTTGGTAACAGTGAACCCTAAGACGTTGGTAACAGTGGACCCTAAGTTGTTGGTAACAGTGGACCCTAAGACGTTGATAACAGTGGACCCTAAGCTGTTAGTAACAGTGGACCATAAGCCGTTTGTAACAGTGGACCCTAAGCCATTGGTAACAGTGGACCCTAAGCCGTTGGTAACAGTGGACCCTAAGCCGTTGGTAACAGTGGACCCTAAGACGTGTGTAACAGTGGACCCTAAGCCGTTGGTAACAGTGGACCCTAAGCCGTTTGTAACAGTGGACCCTAAGCCGTTGGTAACAGTGGACCCTAAGACGTGTGTAACAGTGGACCCTAGCCCGCGGTAACAGTGGACCCTAAGCCGTTTGTAACAGTGGACCCTAAGCCGTTGGTAACAGTGGACCCTAAGCCGTTGGTAACAGTGGACCCTAAGTAGTTGGTAACAGTTGACCCTAAGCCCTTGGTAAAAGTGGACCCTAAGCCATTGGTAACATTGGACCCTAAGACGTTGGTAACAGTGGACTCTAAGACGTTGGTAACAGTGGACCCTAAGCCGTGGTAACAGTGGACCCTAAGACGTGTGTAACAGTGGACCCTAAGCCGTTGGTAACAGTGGACCCTAAGTAGTTGGTAACAGTGGACCCTAAGCCTTTGGTAAGAGTGGACCCTAAGCCGTTGGTAACAGTGGACCCTAAGCCGTTGGTAACAGTGGACCCTAAGTATTTGGTAACAGTGGACCCTAAGCCTTTGGTAAGAGTGGACCCTAAGCCGTTGGTAACAGTGGACCCTAAGACGTTGGTAACAGTGGACCCTAAACCTTTGGTAAGAGTGGACCCCAAGCCCTTGGTAACAGTGGACCCTAAGTAGTTGGTAACAGTTGACCCTAAGCCCTTGGTAAAAGTGGACCCTAAGCCATTGGTAACATTGGACCCTAAGACGTTGGTAACAGTGGACTCTAAGACGTTGGTAACAGTGGACCCTAAGCCGTGGTAACAGTGGACCCTAAGACGTGTGTAACAGTGGACCCTAAGCCGTTGGTAACAGTGGACCCTAAGTAGTTGGTAACAGTGGACCCTAAGCCTTTGGTAAGAGTGGACCCTAAGCCGTTGGTAACAGTGGACCCTAAGACGTGTGTAACAGTGGACCCTAAGCCGTTGGTAACAGTGGACCCTAAGTAGTTGGTAACAGTGGACCCTAAGCCTTTGGTAAGAGTGGACCCTAAGCCGTTGGTAACAGTGGACCCTAAGACGTTGGTAACAGTGGACCCTAAACCTTTGGTAAGAGTGGACCCCAAGCCCTTGGTAACAGTGGACCCTAAGACGTTGGTAACAGTGGACCCTAAGCCTTTGGTAACAGTGCACCCTAAGCCTTTGGTAAGAGTGGACCCTAAGCCGTTGGTAACCTTAGTGCTCAAACACGAGGACATGCCATGTTTAATCCAGTCCGTATTTTTGCACCAGCCCACGTATACACTGTGCTGACAGCAGCTGCAGCAAATACAAAAAAAAAAGACTGGGATTTCTGAGCAGTTATTACGATTTATCCTTTTCTTATCTGGACCAAGACAATTAACTTTTTAAATGAATGAAGATTTTAAGCAATCTAGTACTTGAGTAAATATGAATAAAATATACAACAGCTAGCTTGAATTATCAATGTGGAAACCAAGTGTAGGATCACACCAGACTGACATTAAATGCTTTGTCTTATCTACATTTAGTGCTTTTTCTAGTGAGCTTTACTCCTGGTTTGGTCTAATTTAGCCACTTGATTTAGTCCCAGTTTTAGTCCATGTTTTGCTCACAAGTTAATTATTGTTCAGATTAGTTGAATAATCTACCATTGGAATTTAGGACTTATTAAACCAGCAGAAATATCAAAATTCTTAAAACGTATGCCTCACAAACTGATAGTTTCACAAAAAAGAAAAAAATTATCATTATATTTTATTTTTCAGTCACCTAAGAAAAGACCAACAATATAAGACAGAGAGAGGATGTGCAGAATAATAGTTATCCAGGATTCATAGAGGGAGAACCACAGGGATGTTCTCATTTTATTAGTACGTATCTTATTTATCCTTATTTTGATCAACTGAATATGTTTAAAAACGTAATTTCTAAAATGAAACACCCAGAGAAGAGCTGTCTCCTGTCATGGTGAGTTTTTATACAATCTACCAGGGCTGAAACAATTCATTAGATTAATGATGATTATTCAATTATTGAAATAATCCTCAACTAATTTAGTAATTGATTAATCATTAACTGGAATATAGAGACTCTAAAACATGTCTTTAGCTGACAGAGTGACCGACTTCAAGCAGGAATTATACTAAAATTGCAAAACAAATAATATGAAAATATTTTACATTTGAAATAAAAAATATTTTTCGGCTCTTAATCTGCTCTCTCCAGTTGCATTTATTGTGCTATAAAAATTCAGCATTTTGCCTCTTAGTTTCAGTGAAATCCTCTGAAAACCTCCAACCTATAGCAGCTGGTGTTCTCATAGCCGTTCTATCGAACCCTGACAGGGTTTCCTGCCTGAACTATTTGAAAATCTCACTCCAAGGTTTGATGAAAGGTTGGCAGCCCTGAATTTAGCTGTTGGTTCCAGTGGGCCCTTAGCCGTCAGTAATAGCTGGGCACTAGACCTTGGCTGTTGGTTATAGTAGGAATTAATGAAATGAAAGTTGGATGTTGGATAAATGATATGTTGACCATTCAGACTGCATACATGATGATTGGATATCTAGAGGATTCAGTACCACATATGGAAGTTTCACAGATTTTCTTTTGTTTTTAGGTGAAAAGTTTGGAGTATTGAGACGACTGTTAAGAGTGAGATATAGCTGGCATAAAAATATTGCATTTGATTTGCATTTGAATAGGAAGTGATTCTGATCACATGGATGTAGAATGAAAGGAGACAAAATAAAACAAAGTGAAAACAAAGAAAAATTTGAACTGAAATACAAAAGAATCAAGGAAAAAAGGAATAATCACAGTTATGTCCGACAACAGTGGAGATAAAAAAGATGAATAAAATAACAGGAGGCTGTGAAAAACAGAGTAATTTCTCTTTTGAGGTAAAGGACTCATAAACCATGCTGCTTCCTGCTTTTTGCTGATGTTTTTCTTCATTCACAGGTAAAGCTGTGGCGATGATGGCTGTGTTGATGCAGAACCACTTGGTTGTCCTTTTAGCAGTGACCTACTGGTCTTTGCCCAGTTCCTCTCTGAACCCAGATGATCCAAACGTCTGCAGCCACTGGGAGAGGTAAGTCACCTCTATGTGTCTGGAACAGCTGCTTGGTGGACTTTATAAAGAACCTGATCACTCTGATATAAATTCTTGCTTTGCATATTAAGGCTGTATTAAATTGATCAGATGTCTACTTCAGCGTTTCGGGAAAAGCAGTTTATTTACAAAAAATGGATAAATAACTAAACTATTAGGGGAAAAGAGAAGATATAGGCCAAACTATTCAGAGTATAAATCTACAGCAGTTAACTGGAAGGAGTGATTGAATAATAACCATAGCAAAGAGGGTGGCTGTGTGGTTTTTCATGAGGCAGTCATGAGGGAGTCTTTCTTTCTTGCCCTGCAACCAGATTATTTTGGACACACTTATTTATGTCTCACAGACTTTGCTCAATAATTGATAAAATAGCTAGAAAGGAGAACAAATAGAAATTGAGCACAGAGCATCTTCAGTTTTCTTTCTGGTTTGATGTTTGTCCTTCTGTCCTGTTCTGCTTCCAGCTACTCGCTGACGGTGCAGGAGTCCTATGCGCATCCATTTCATCAGATTTATTACACCAACTGTCCAGACATCCTGAAGTGGTTCAAGTGCACCAACCACAGGTGAGGAACATCTCTAAGAATACAGTCTGAAACATTATCGGTCTCAATCGCAACTACCTCTCTATATAAGCCTGATGTGGTTGCATTGTGCCTGTGGTCATTTGAAGATCCATTTAGTTTGGTTAGTTTTTCTTTGAAGTTTGTCTTTTATTGTTTCCCTGTTTGTTTCTGTAGTCTAATGCCCCCATGGCATCTTTAAGCTGCTCGCTGCTCCTTGAAGGACGGTTAAATGTCATGTAACGTACATTTGCAGTGACTAAAAGTTCATTATCCTTTCTTCAGTGCTGCTAAGGAAAACAGTCGTGACACTAATAAAACATCATTGTCATGCAATTCAACAGCTGCTATATCCAGCATGTTGACAAGGAAACAGACCCGCGTTGTGATTTGGCTTGTGATACCAGCTGTCATGGAGCAGAGTACAATCTGACAAACATTGATCATGTTAAACCCTTCGGTTGTTACTGGCATTCACTCAACACTTCTGAAATGTACTTTCTAAGACTGAACTGTAACTGAGTTGTTCCACAAGTTCTTCATGTAGCCTTTAGACACAATTATACTTAGACTCAACTTTATTAATCCCGTGGGATTACTCCTTCAGGGAATTTCTGCTTCCAGTAGCTTATATAGAATACAAAGAGTTAAAGCAAGATGCCATTAAGGCGGAGGTCTTCAACAGGGGGTCTGTGACCCCTAGGGGGTCCACAGAGGTACTGCATGGGGGTCACGAAAGTTTTGGTTGATTAGACTTTTTTAATATTCCTCCCTGAAATTATTCCACTAATTGAAATGTCTTTAAATCCACATGAACATGAATCCAACAGACTGTAGTAACCAGATAAATGGAGGCAGAAGATGTCTTTCAGTCATCAATGCTCACATTCAGAGACACACAGGAGCTCTTTCAAGCTGGACACCGTTTCATTCACAACACCTGTTCCATCAACCAGGAATCAGAAATACTTTAATAATCCCAGGGAGGGATTACTTTAGTTACATTACTCCATCTGTACTAGAGTGACTATAGAACCAGTTTGATAGAACACTATTTCATATAATACATCGCTACCGTTCAAAAGTTTGGGGTCACCCAAACAATTTTGTGTTTTCCTGAAAAGTCACACTTATTCACCCCCATACGTTGTGAAATGAATAGAAAGAGTCAAGACATTGACTATATTCCTCTAGGAACCTTCTTTGAAGAGCTTTTTTTCTCAATGAATTGTTAAACCTGTAGTGTGACTGTCTTACTTTTTTTTTTAAAGATTTCCACTTTTTGTACGAGAGTGTAATGAGTCAGATTGGAGCCGCATGTAGTGTAAACACTTTTTCACAGAATTGTAATTAAGTGTCCTGTCCGTGTGTGTGTTCTTGTATAGGGAGCTTTATCGGACAGCTTATCGCACAGGAGAGAAAATCATGTACAGGAGGAAGTCCCAGTGTTGCCCAGGCTTCTTCGCAGATGGAGAGACGTGCGCCCGTGAGTCTTCCAAACCTTTCCCATCACCTGGATACTGGGTTTTAGCCAGTTAACACATTTTCAATGAGTCTGAGTTTTCAATGGTTTACTGGGGCAGAGACCAGGGACAGTAGCAGTGATGGTTGTTGGGACATGGATGCAGCATAAGCAGCTGAATATGCAGTTGGGTAAGATTCACACCAATCTAAAATACAGCAGCGTAGGAATTATGAAACAAACCAAGACAATTAAGTTATATTTTCTCAATGTTCAGTTCCTGCATTTACTTCACAAAACTTACCTTTGAGAAACTTGACCTCCATTCTGAAAAAAAAATCAAACATCCATCCGACCGCCGGCGCTCCACTTGTATATTTACATCTAACAGCGGTACGCTTGAAAATAACACCAGTTAAAGTCTAATCAATATAAACATGTTAATCATCCTTAGAAAGCTCAGTTTTTCCCCAATCCAACCACTAAGTCCACTTCTTTTCTTTGGAGGTTTTTGCAGCACTCCTGGCTCGTTTTTTGTACAGTAGGCTGACAGGAATCAGGGAATGAGAAAGGGAGAGAGACATGTAGCAAAGGACCACAGGCCGAATTCAAACCCACGTCGGTCACGTCGAGGACTAAGGCCGTCGTACCCGGGCCATGCACCCTAACCACTGTGCCACTGAAGTGCACCCCGCCAAGTTCATTTGATGGAAATAATGAGCAGCAAAGCACAATGAATAAAGATAGAGCAGCATGCTAAATCAGAATATTTTAAAAGCTTTGACCTCCTACCTTTGAAGTGATCCTGAAGCTGGATTATAAATCCAATCTTAGACTGTTTATATATAAATATCTATCCTTCTTCTTCTTCTTTTTAAGTTTTATGGCAGTTGGTAAACAACTTTTGGTGCATTGCTGCCACCAACTGAAAAGCAGTGTTGATCTGGATAATGCAATAGCCTACTACGAAAAAATTAAAAAATAAATAAATCCTTTGTATTAAATCAGTCGTCTTGAGGTTCCTCAACAACAGAGAACATTCCTCTGACCCTTCTGATCCCATGGCTAAAAGGTCTTTTTTGTGTAATTGTAATTTATTGGCTTATAATCTATGTATCTGCTAATTTATCTGACTGACATATTTAGTGCAAAATAATACAATGTGTTCCACTGTCTCTTCTGGAAAATAAAAATCACACTTTCCTGAAGCCAAGGGTGTAATTTTGTAATGAAAGTTGGTGGGGAAACTGACCACCATCAGTAGACAATGCAAGTGAAGTGTCTTGCCCAAGTACACAACGACGCTGAAAGTCGGAGTCGGGACTTGAACCGTCAATCCTTTGATTTCAGGGCAAACTCCTACATCCAACGCCACTGTCGCCCTACTGTTACCCTGAAATCCCACATCCTCTGCCCTGCAGCGCTGCAGACCTGCTCAAAGCAAAGCCTAGAGCCTCCGCTGTTCCTCCCGTATCGCTGCGCTCCGACTTATCCTCGGAGCTCGAGGAGAGCATGCACCATATTATCGTTAAATTAATAGGAGCAAAACATGCAGAAATGAACGCTTAATTTAATATCACATATAAAAAAGTCCCCATCAGCATCCAGCAGCTGTGCAGTTTCTGTTGGAGATGAGAAATCTGCTTCCTGGTCTGTTGAAGAACCAATAGTTTGCATCCAAGCTTTTAAATAAACGCTGTTAGTTTTTTGAAATATAAAAGAATTATGCTCTAATTTGTAGTTACCGATTTGTTGTTACTATATTTTAATTTGACAAACCGGATCTTCTCGCCGTTCTTTCTCCCGTTTGGTGTGATTGTAAAAATGTTTTGCTTTTTTTAAACTAGCAAAGAACAAACTATTTAAACAGCTGCTTTAGTCAAACTTATTGCTTTACAATAATAATTTTCAAGGCTTTTTACAAACCGTTGCTTTTTTTTGTTGAAAAAGCTCCGTATGTTTGTTGACTTTTTCGGTGGCATCTTTTTTTAAATGTTTTTTTGTTTATTAGGAATCAAACCTGAAGTAGCTGCTGGTTAATATTAATGATGCTGCTGTGCGTCATCTCTCCTCCAATCACGTAGCTACTGATGACGTGGTGAATAGCGTCAGCCAATCGTGTTCTATCATAAAGTGACAGACGTGGAGCCATGGACATAGGATCCAGTGATGTCATATCAGTAGGCAGGACTCAGGAGCAGCGGGATAGCGAGACAGAAATGCTGACTGAAACTCTCAGAACACACAGCCGGGCGCGTCCTGAGGTTACTGTGGGCTAAAGTCAATGATCCCAACAGAGATGTACTAATTATTGGTAAGGACATGTCCATAACCCTTTCAAAGTTGGTGGGGACATGTCCACACCAGTCCTCAGAAAGTTACGCCCATGCCTGTAGCATATTTCCATATTTTAAATAAGGAACAATTTAAAGCTGGGTGGCCTAAGCATAACCTTGCATACCAGTTCTTAATCATCTTGTTCTAATGATTTTCTTAATCACTGTTTTAACTTGACCTTTACTAAATGGAACTATTTTATCAATTAGGATGCGTTTACTTGCTTGCTTTGCTTAATTATCAGTTTTTTTACCATCAGAAAAGTTCCATCCTTAAAGCTAATGTTAACCGTCTTGCTAATTAGCATAGCTTCCACCAATATTTCTGGTTGATCTTCGGTACGTTTGTTTTCCTCACCTTCCAGTCTACAAAACAAAAGTGTTTCCATCGATTTTGTTGTGAGATTCAACGCCGGGGCAGCCCTCAAGACTTTACAAGCGCTCCCTCTTAGCCGCCATCTTTACGCATCCTTCAATTCAGTATATTTCTATAGCCCCAATTTACAACACGTCATCTCACTGCTCTTTAAAGTTCACCAGATCATCAAGTCAGATTGACTTGATGATCTGGACATTCCTCATAAAGTCCGGCTGCTGTTGGTTAAGTTTACATTAAATGTTTGGCTCTGGAACCAATAAATGACCTTTAAACCAAGGCTAAGCATGGCTGATTTTATTCAGCATGGATAAAAAAAAAGCCCTAATATTTTCAAGAAGAAAAAAAAACACTGAGTCATGTTTTAACTTTGCCACTTTAGGCTGTGTTTTAGTCACACTGTTTTCATTTATATTTTCAGAAGCACACATGTAAATCATGCTTATAGTTCCTCAGTTATTTGCTTTTCTATTATGGGTTTGCAAAAAGGAGAGGATTTCTTAAAATTAGGTGGGTGTTAAGAGGAGTTATATATTTGTAGAAAATAAAACTGCATTAGAAAAAAACTCTTCCTTGTCCAAACTGAGAAATCCTGCTTGGTGAGTAAACATATGGCAGTCTTCAGGATATTAAAAACTCTGCAGCCAGAATTCAATTCAACACATTTAGTATACTGCTCCAATTTATTTCACCTCAAGGCACCTTATAAAGCCATTTCATCAAATCATCCAGAAAAAAAGTATTACAAATTTCCAAGGAAATCCAGCTGATTGCATCCAGTCATTGACTTTGCAGTATTTGCTTCTCCTGGATGAACACGTGGAAACAGTAGATGTTTACTTAGCGTCTACACACAGTGAACCTCTTGAAGATGAGAAAATAATTAAACTTAACTGAAAGAGACCCCCTGAAAAAAGCAGAAGCAGCCTCGCTGTGATCCGTCTAGCATCACATCTGACGGTGTGAGCAGAGATGCCGCAGAGAGACTCTTTCCAATCCCATTCGGAACACATCTTTATGTGGTTTTAAATCCAGTACAGGTTGGATAGTTTGGAACATGACTGCAGTCTGAACAGCTTAGCGACTCATATCAGAATGACGATGATGTCAACCTGTACTGACAGAGCAGAGACAATTGCAGCAAACATGGAGGACAGCATAGATGGAGGTGGAGGGTCAAGGAAATGAGTTAAGCATTTGGGCGGATACAGCACTCCAACAGAAACTTCAGGGCTCACACCGTAACCAGTCAGACACACATTTCTCCCGACATGCTGCTGCTCCACAGAAAGCTGTAATTATTAGTTCTGCTCTTTTTCTACCCACTTTTCCACATTGTCTGCTGTATCATTCGGCTACTTCCACTGCTTTATACCTTTAGATCCATCCATTGACACTGACCTTTTTAGCCTAAGCCTAAAGTGGCCTAGTTCAGTGTAACATTTAAAAGAGCACCTTCATTAACATTTAGCTAAGTGTAAAGTAGAATTTAAATTCTCAATAGATGCACCTATCTGCTCTTGCTAACTTAATTACTACTTCTATGGATGCCAACCTTTGCCTTGTCTCTCAGTGTTTAATGCAGTTTACCTTTGAGATTCACAAACAAAAGGAGATATTGTACTATTGAACTATGTACTGGTTTAAAAAAAGTTTTTTTGTGCTGCTGCCTTTCTGTTGAGTGCTGTTGCATGTGTGCTGTTGTGTGTGTGTGCTGTTGTGTGCTTTTGCATGGTGTTGTTTGCTGATGCGTGCTGTTGTGTGTGTGCTGTTGTGTGCTTTTGCATGGTGTTGTTTGCTGATGCGTGCTGTTGTGTGTGTGCTGTTGTGTGCTTTTGCATGGTGTTGTTTGCTGATGCGTGCTGTTGTGTGTGTGCTGTTGTGTGCTTTTGCATGGTGTTGTTTGCTGATGCGTGCTGTTGTGTGTGTGCTGTTGTGTGCTTTTGCATGGTGTTGTTTGCTGATGCGTGCTGTTACTTGCTGTTGCGTTCTGTGCGTTGTTGTTGTCTGCTATTGCGTGCTGTTGCGTTCTGTTGTGTGCTGCTGTGTTCTGTTGTGTGCTGTTATGTGCCGTTGTGTTGTGTTGCATGCTGTTGTGTGCTTTTGTGTGCTGTTGCCTGCTGTTGTGGGCTGTTGTGTGCTTTTGCGTGCTGTTGCCTGCTGTTGTGTGCTGTTGCATGCTGTTGCATTCTGTTGCATGCTGTTGCCTGCTGTTGTGTGCTTTTGTGTGCTGTTGCGTGCTGCTGTGTGTTTGTGCTGCTGTGTGATGTTGTGTGCTGCTGTGTGATGTTGTGTGCTGCTGTGTGCTGTTGTGTGTGTGTGCTGCTGTGTGTTTGTGCTGTTGTGTGCTGTTGTGTGCTGCTGTGTGCTGTTGTGTGCTGTTGTGTGTGTGTGCTGCTGTGTGTTTGTGCTGTTGTGTGCTGTTGTGTGCTGTTGTGTGCTGCTGTGTGCTGCTGTGTGTTTGTGCTGTTGTTTGCTGTTGTGTGCTGTTGTGTGCTGCTGTGTGTTTGTGCTGTTGTGTGCTGTTGCGTGATGTTGTGTGCTGTTGTGTGCTGCTGTGTGCTGTTGTGTGTGTGTGCTGCTGTGTGTTTGTGCTGCTGTGTGTTTGTGCTGTTGTGTGCTGTTGTGTGCTGTTGTGTGCTGTTGTGTGCTGCTGTGTGCTGCTGTGTGTTTGTGCTGTTGTTTGCTGTTGTGTGCTGTTGTGTGCTGCTGTGTGTTTGTGCTGTTGTGTGCTGTTGCGTGATGTTGTGTGCTGTTGTGTGCTGCTGTGTGCTGTTGTGTGTGTGTGCTGCTGTGTGTTTGTGCTGCTGTGTGTTTGTGCTGTTGTGTGCTGTTGTGTGCTGTTGTGTGCTGTTGTGTGTGTGTGCTGCTGTGTGTTTGTGCTGCTGTATGATGTTGTGTGCTGTTGTTTGCTGTTTTGTGTGTGTGCTGCTGTGTGTTTGTGCTGTTGTGTGATGTTGTGTGCTGTTGTGTGCTGCTGTGTGCTGCTGTGTGCTGTTGTGTGTGTGTGCTGCTGTGTGTTTGTGCTGTTGTGTGCTTTTGTGTGCTGTTGTGTGCTGCTGTGTGTTTGTGCTGCTGTGTGATGTTGTGTGCTGTTGTTTGCTGTTTTGTGTGTGTGCTGCTGTGTGTTTGTGCTGTTGTGTGATGTTGTGTGCTGTTGTGTGCTGCTGTGTGGTGCTGTGTGCTGTTGTGTGTGTGTGCTGCTGTGTGTTTGTGCTGCTGTGTGATGTTGTGTGCTGTTGTTTGCTGTTGTGTGTGTGTGCTGCTGTGTGTTTGTGCTGTTGTGTGCTGTTGTGTGCTGCTGTGTGTTTGTGCTGCTGTGTGATGTTGTGTGCTGTTGTTTGCTGTTTTGTGTGTGTGCTGCTGTGTGTTTGTGCTGTTGTGTGATGTTGTGTGCTGTTGTGTGCTGCTGTGTGGTGCTGTGTGCTGTTGTGTGTGTGTGCTGCTGTGTGTTTGTGCTGTTGTTTGCTGTTGTGTGATGTGTGCTGTTCTGGCTGCTGTGTGTTTGTGCTGTTGTGTGCTGTTGCGTGATGTGTGCTGTTGTGTGCTGTTGCATGATGTTGTGTGCTGTTGTGTGATGTTGTGTGTGTGTCTGCCCTTCCTTGCCAGGCTACGCTGAATGTTTCTGCCTCACCAGTGGAGGTTTTGTCTTTTCACTGCATTAATGATCTGTATTTTGGATTTCAGCTAAGTTAAGAATACAGTGGAATATATTTGGATTGATTGAGAAAGTATGCAGCAGACTGGATCTGTCTGTATGACTGGCCTATAGTCAATTGTTTATTTCTCTATAGTGAGTTTTAAAGTGTCACAATCACCATTAGCACAAATAAGTGCTATACAGAAAAATTGACTAAACTTTGACTTTAAATCTGTGGAATGAAGAAATGAAAATAATAGTTTTTTGTGTCTCTTTGTCCTCCTTTTCCAGCGTATTGTGCAGACAGCTGTGTTCATGGCAGTTGTATGGCACCCAACACCTGTCGATGTGAACCAGGCTGGGGGGGCTCTAACTGTTCCAGTGGTGAGTTTTTCAGCTGTTGCTGTCTGTGAGTGATCCTGTCACATGTTTGGCTGGTTTCTTGTGAAAGCACTCTGAATTCACAAGAGAAAATACAGACTTTGTTTCTGCAGTCTGATAAACCACAAAGTAAAAGCTGCTGGTTTTGTTGTAAATGGTTAAGTTTTGTGTTTAAATAGTTTGCAGCTCTGTGAGGAATTGGAGAACATTTACATTTACCTTAATCAATTTCCAGCCATTGTGTTGTATGTGCTACAATCTGGCACTGAACTATGAGACATTTCTTTTTAAATACTGAACAGCAGGGATATTTGCTGGACTAGAAGCAGCATCTATATTGAACCAGTGGCGGTAGAGTTTTAACCGGGGGGGGGGGGTTAATCAATAGATGTATACCAATAACCAATCAAACGTATACTAAGTTATGATACAAGTATATTTATATGCATGCCAACAACAACATTATAAAAACAAAACATAATTTAATGTCCAGGTTTAGTTTTTTTTACATAAATGTTCCCCTGTGAGGCTTTATGAAGGTTAAATTGTGTTTTGCATGGTCCAATATTGGGTCACAAACCTAAAAACAAATAATGGAACAGTTTAATCAGTGCGTCTTCAGCTCCTGCGACTCGACCTGTCAATCAGCTGCATGACGTCTGCGCTGTAGTGGGAGGCGGTGAGCACCTCCTGTCACCTCAGGTACTAGCTTAGCTGCACCCTGGAACTTCCTATACCTTTGTATTGCAGAGGAGCTTCTGCTCGTAGAAAACTTTGAACCAGAGCCAATGGTTAAAGATACTTGCCCTCTATGGAGGAAATACGTCACCAATCCGACGAAAGAATGAATGATGCTTTAATCGTTATTAAAGATTAAATATTTCACACATCAAATATTTCAATAGAGGGCCCTAGCGCCCTCTATTGACCAGCCACCACTGTATGGATGATTTCATCAACATGGTTTTAATGGAATCTATTTAACTGGGATTGGATAGGATTTTTCAAACACAGAGATGTGGAAGATGAGCAGGGTAAGGGATTGACAGAGTCATTTCTAATAAAAAAAATCTGACATAAAAAAAAAAGCTGGAGATTTAACAGATTTCGGAAAATAGCTTTTTCTTACAATAAATTGTGATAGAAATGTTCAGTCTACAGTCTGCAATAATGTAATTGTAAAATGTAAACCACATGACCTTCGGCTTCTATCTTTTTCATGAAGTTCCCCTCCTCGGCTGGGTGAAGTTTCTGACCACATAGCTTCAGATAAAGATATGACTAAAATGTAGCATCGTGGTTGAAAAGATGATGGTTTGATTCACAATCCTTTCATTGAACAGCCTTGCTTGTGAAAACACAAATAAAATCACCATTAGTAACTCAGACAGTATGTTGACAGGATTGACCATATGAATTTACCATGAATACATTTACCTTAAATTATTAGATTTTAATCTTTACAGTCTTTACCTTTAGTGCTATCACCATCTTCTACCGTGTATATTTATTAGATCCTTTAGTATATTCTTGTATAATGGCTTGTATCATGAAATAGAATAAAATGCATAATAATGTAACCATCTGTGACATCACATAGCAACTAACATTGCAGTTCAGAATCCTTTGTATTGCTACTTAAGTAATATGCCAAATTTATCAGAGAACACCATCTAGTGGACAAAAACTTAACTACATAAAAATGTCAGCAAACTGACATTTACAAAACAAACACTGATACCAACCTAATTCCCTCATCAACCAGGTGCTTTTGCAGATCGAAGTTATCTTCATCACCTTTCACACACATACACCCTGTTCCTCCTTCTACAGGCCCACCCGTTCCTCCTTCTACAGGCCCACCCGTTCCTTCTACTACAGGCCCACCCGTTCCTCCTTCTACAGGCCCACCCGTTCCTCCTTCTACAGGCCCACCCGTTCCTTCTACTACAGGCCCACCCGTTCCTCCTTCTACAGGCCCACCCGTTCCTCCTTCTACAGGCCCACCCGTTCCTCCTTCTACAGGCCCACCCGTTCCTTCTACTACAGACCCATCCGTTCCTTCTACTACAGGCCCACCCGTTCCTCCTTCTACAGGCCCACCCGTTCCTCCTTCTACAGGCCCACCCGTTCCTTCTACTACAGGCCCACCCGTTCCTCCTTCTACAGGCCCACCCGTTCCTCCTTCTACAGGCCCACCCGTTCCTTCTACTACAGGCCCACCCGTTCCTCCTTCTACAGGCCCACCCGTTCCTCCTTCTACAGGCCCACCCGTTCCTCCTTCTACAGGCCCACCCGTTCCTTCTACTACAGGCCCACCCGTTCCTCCTTCTACAGGCCCACCCGTTCCTTCTACTACAGGCCCACCCGTTCCTCCTTCTACAGGCCCACCCTGTTCCTCCTTCTACAGGCCCACCCGTTCCTCCTTCTACAGGCCCACCCGTTCCTTCTACTACAGGCCCACCCGTTCCTCCTTCTACAGGCCCACCCGTTCCTCCTTCTACAGGCCCACCCGTTCCTCCTTCTACAGGCCCACCCGTTCCTTCTACTACAGGCCCACCCGTTCCTCCTTCTACAGGCCCACCCGTTCCTTCTACTACAGGCCCACCCGTTCCTCCTACAGGCCCACTCGTCACTACTACTACAGGCCCACTCGTCACTACTACTACAGGCCCACTCGTCACTACTACTACAGGCCTACTCGTCACTGCTACTACAGACCCACCCGTTCCTCCTTCTACAGACCCACCCGTTCCTCCTTCTACAGGCCCACCCGTTCCTTCTACTACAGGCCCACCCGTTCCTCCTTCTACAGGCCCACTCGTCACTACTACTACAGGCCCACTCGTCACTACTACTACAGGCCTACTCGTCACTACTACTACAGGCCTACTCGTCACTGCTACTACAGGCCCACCCGTTCCTTCTACTACAGGCCCATCCGTTCCTCCTTCTACAGGCCCACCCGTTCCTCCTTCTACAGGCCCACCCGTTCCTTCTTCTACAGGCCCACTCGTCACTACTACTACAGGCTCACCCGTTCCTTCTACTACAGGCCCACCCGTTCCTTCAACTACAGGCCCACCGTTCCTTCTACTACAGGCCCACTCGTCACTACTACTACAGGCCTACTCGTCACTGCTACTACAGGCCCACCCGTTCCTTCTACTACTACCCACCCGTTCCTTCTACTACAGGCCCATCCGTTCCTCCTTCTACAGGCCCACCCGTTCCTTCTTCTACAGGCCCACTCGTCACTACTACTACAGGCTCACCCGTTCCTTCTACTACAGGCCCACCCGTTCCTTCAACTACAGGCTCACCCGTTCCTTCTACTACAGGCCCACCCGTTCCTTCTACTACAGGCCCACCCGTTCCTTCAACTACAGGCCCTACCGTTCCTTCTACTACAGGCCCATCCGTTCCTTCTACTACAGGCCCACCCGTTCCTTCAACTACAGGCCCTACCGTTCCTTCTACTACAGGCCCACCCGTTCCTTCTACTACAGGCCCACCCGTTCCTTCAACTACAGGCCCTACCGTTCCTTCTACTACAGGCCCACCCGTTCCTTCTACTACAGGCCCACCCGTTCCTTCAACTACAGGCCCACCCGTTCCTTCAACTACAGGCCCTACCGTTCCTTCTACTACAGGCCCACCCGTTCCTTCTACTACAGGCCCACCGTTCCTTCTACTACAGGCCCACCCGTTCCTCCTTCTACAGGCCCTACCGTTCCTTCTTCTACAGGCCCACCCGTTCCTTCAACTACAGGCCCTACCGTTCCTTCTACTACAGGCCCACCCGTTCCTTCTACTACAGGCCCACCCGTTCCTTCAACTACAGGCCCACCCGTTCCTTCAACTACAGGCCCTACCGTTCCTTCTACTACAGGCCCACCCGTTCCTTCTACTACAGGCCCACCGTTCCTTCTACTACAGGCCCACCCGTTCCTCCTTCTACAGGCCCATCCGTTCCTTCAACTACAGGCCCTACCGTTCCTTCTACTACAGGCCCACCCGTTCCTTCTACTACAGGCCCACCCGTTCCTTCAACTACAGGCCCTACCGTTCCTTCTACTACAGGCCCACCCGTTCCTTCTACTACAGGCCCACCCGTTCCTTCAACTACAGGCCCTACCGTTCCTTCTACTACAGGCCCACCCGTTCCTTCTACTACAGGCCCACCGTTCCTTCTACTACAGGCCCATCCGTTCCTCCTTCTACAGGCCCACCCGTTCCTTCTTCTACAGGCCCACTCGTCACTACTACTACAGGCCCACCCGTTCCTTCAACTACAGGCCCACCGTTCCTTCTACTACAGGCCCACCCGTTCCTCCTTCTACAGGCCCTACCGTTCCTTCTACTACAGGCCCACCCGTTCCTCCTTCTACAGGCCCACCCGTTCCTTCTTCTACAGGCCCACTCGTCACTACTACTACAGGCCCATCCGTTCCTCCTTCTACAGGCCCACCCGTTCCTTCTTCTACAGGCCCACTCGTCACTACTACTACAGGCCCACCCGTTCCTTCAACTACAGGCCCACCGTTCCTTCTACTACAGGCCCACCCGTTCCTCCTTCTACAGGCCCTACCGTTCCTTCTACTACAGGCCCACCCGTTCCTCCTTCTACAGGCCCACCCGTTCCTCCTTCTACAGGCCCACCCGTTCCTCCTTCTACAGGCCCACCCGTTCCTTCAACTACAGGCCCACCGTTCCTTCTACTACAGGCCCACTCGTCACTACTACTACAGGCCCACCCGTTCCTCCTTCTACAGGCCCTACCGTTCCTTCTACTACTACCCACCCGTTCCTTCTACTACAGGCCCACCCGTTCCTCCTTCTACAGGCCCACCCGTTCCTTCAACTACAGGCCCACCGTTCCTTCTACTACAGGCCCACTCGTCACTACTACTACAGGCCCACCCGTTCCTCCTTCTACAGGCCCTACCGTTCCTTCTACTACTACCCACCCGTTCCTTCTACTACAGGCCCACCCGTTCCTCCTTCTACAGGCCCACCCGTTCCTTCTACTACAGGCCCACCGTTCCTTCTACTACAGGCCCACCCGTTCCTTCTACTACAGGCCCACCCGTTCCTCCTTCTACAGGCCCACCCGTTCCTTCTACTACAGGCCCACCGTTCCTTCTACTACAGGCCCACCCGTTCCTTCTACTACAGGCCCACCCGTTCCTCCTTCTACAGGCCCTGCCGTTCCTTCTACTACAGGCCCACCCGTTCCTCCTTCTACAGGCCCACCCGTTCCTTCTACTACAGACCCACCCGTTCCTCCTTCTACAGGCCCTACCGTTCCTTCTACTACAGGCCCACCCGTTCCTTCTACTACAGGCCCAGCCGTTCCTTCTACTACAGGCCCAGCCGTTCCTTCTACTACAGGCCCACCCGTTCCTTCTACTACAGTCCCTACCGTTCCTACTACTACAGGCCCACCCATTCCTTCTACTACAGGCCCACCCGTTCCTTCTACTACAGGCCCACCCGTTCCTCCTTCTACAGGCCCACCCGTTCCTTCTACTACAGGCCCACCCGTTCCTCCTTCTACAGGCCCACCCGTTCCTTCTACTACAGACCCACCCGTTCCTCCTTCTACAGGCCCTACCGTTCCTTCTACTACAGGCCCACCCGTTCCTTATACTACAGGCCCAGCCGTTCCTTCTACTACAGGCCCACCCGTTCCTTCTACTACAGGCCCACCCGTTCCTTCTACTACAGGCCCTACCGTTCCTTCTACTACAGGCCCACCCGTTCCTCCTTCTACAGGCCCACCCGTTCCTTCTACTACAGGCCCACCCGTTCCTCCTTCTACAGGCCCACCCGTTCCTTCTACTACAGGCCCACCCGTTCCTCCTTCTACAGGCCCACCCGTTCCTTCTACTACAGACCCACCCGTTCCTCCTTCTACAGGCCCTACCGTTCCTTCTACTACAGGCCCACCCGTTCCTTATACTACAGGCCCAGCCGTTCCTTCTACTACAGGCCCACCCGTTCCTTCTACTACAGTCCCTACCGTTCCTACTACTACAGGCCCACCCATTCCTTCTACTACAGGCCCAGCCGTTCCTTCTACTACAGGCCCACCCGTTCCTTCTACTACAGTCCCTACCGTTCCTACTACTACAGGCCCACCCGTTCCTTATACTACAGGCCCAGCCGTTCCTTCTACTACAGGCCCAGCCGTTCCTTCTACTACAGGCCCACCCTTTCCTTCTACTACAGACCCACCCGTTCCTCCTTCTACAGGCCCTACCGTTCCTTCTACTACAGGCCCACCCGTTCCTTATACTACAGGCCCAGCCGTTCCTTCTACTACAGGCCCACCCGTTCCTTCTACTACAGTCCCTACCGTTCCTTCTACTACAGGCCCACCCGTTCCTTATACTACAGGCCCAGCCGTTCCTTCTACTACAGGCCCAGCCGTTCCTTCTACTACAGGCCCACCCGTTCCTTCTACTACAGTCCCTACCGTTCCTACTACTACAGGCCCACCCGTTCCTTCTACTACAGGCCCAGCCGTTCCTTCTACTACAGGCCCACCCGTTCCTTCTACTACAGTCCCACCCGTTCCTTCTACTACAGTCCCTACCGTTCCTACTACTACAGGCCCACCCATTCCTTCTACTACAGGCCCAGCCGTTCCTTCTACTACAGGCCCACCCATTCCTTCTACTACAGGCCCAGCCGTTCCTTCTACTACAGGCCCACCCGTTCCTTCTACTACAGGCCCTACCGTTCCTTCTACTACAGGCCTACCCGTTCCTTCTACTACAGGCCCAGCCGTTCCTTCTACTACAGGCCCACCCGTTCCTTCTACTACAGGCCCAGCCGTTCCTTCTACTACAGGCCCACCCGTTCCTTCTACTACAGGCCCACCCGTTCCTTCTACTACTACCCACCCGTTCCTTCTACTACAGGCCCACCCATTCCTTCTACTACAGGCCCACCCGTTCCTCCTTCTACAGGCCCACCCGTTCCTTCTACTACAGGCCCACCCGTTCCTTCTACTACAGGCCCAGCCGTTCCTTCTACTACAGGCCCACCCGTTCCTTCTACTACAGGCCCTACCGTTCCTTCTACTACAGGCCCACCCGTTCCTTCTACTACAGGCCCAGCCGTTCCTTCTACTACAGGCCCACCCGCTCCTTCTACTACAGGCCCAGCCGTTCCTTCTACTACAGGCCCACCCGTTCCTTCTACTACAGTCCCTACCGTTCCTACTACTACAGGCCCACCCATTCCTTCTACTACAGGCCCACCCGTTCCTTCTACTACAGGTCCACCCGTTGCTTCTACTACAGGCCCACCCGTTCCTCCTTCTACAGGCCCACCCGTTCCTTCTACTACAGGCCCACCCGTTCCTCCTTCTACAGGCCCACCCGTTCCTTCTACTACAGGCCCACCCGTTCCTCCTTCTACAGGCCCACCCGTTCCTTCTACTACAGGTCCACCCGTTCCTTCTACTACAGGCCCACCCGTTCCTCCTTCTACAGGCCCACCGTTCCTTCTACTACAGGCCCACCCGTTCCTCCTTCTACAGGCCCACCGTTCCTTCTACTACAGGTCCACCCGTTCCTTCTACTACAGGCCCACCCGTTCCTTCTACTACAGGCCCACCCGTTCCTTCTACTACAGGCCCACTCGTCACTGCTACTACAGACCCACCCGTTCCTCCTTCTACAGGCCCACCGTTCCTTCTACTACAGGCCCACCCGTTCCTCCTTCTACAGGCCCACCGTTCCTTCTACTACAGGCCCACCCGTCACTACTACTACAGGCCCACCGTTCCTTCTACTACAGGCCCACCCGTCACTACTACTACAGGCCCACCGTTCCTTCTACTACAGGCCCACCGTTCCTTCTACTACAGGCCCACCCGTCACTACTACTACAGGCCCACCGTTCCTTCTACTACAGGCCCACCCGTTCCTTCTACTACAGGCCCACTCGTCACTACTACTACAGGCCCACCCGTTCCTCCTTCTACAGGCCCTACCGTTCCTTCTACTACAGGCCCTACCGTTCCTTCTACTACAGGCCCACCCGTCACTACTACTACAGGCCCACCGTTCCTTCTACTACAGGCCCACCCGTTCCTTCTACTACAGGCCCACTCGTCACTACTACTACAGGCCCACCCGTTCCTCCTTCTACAGGCCCTACCGTTCCTTCTACTACAGGCCCTACCGTTCCTTCTACTACAGGCCCACCCGTTCCTTCTACTACAGGCCCAGCCGTTCCTTCTACTACAGGCCCACCCGTTCCTTCTACTAAAGGCCCTACCGTTCCTTCTACTACAGGCCCACCCGTTCCTTCTACTACAGGCCCAGCCGTTCCTTCTACTACAGGCCCACCCGCTCCTTCTACTACAGGCCCAGCCGTTCCTTCTACTACAGGCCCACCCGTTCCTTCTACTACAGTCCCTACCGTTCCTACTACTACAGGCCCACCCATTCCTTCTACTACAGGCCCACCCGTTCCTTCTACTACAGGTCCACCCGTTCCTTCTACTACAGGCCCACCCGTTCCTCCTTCTACAGGCCCACCCGTTCCTTCTACTACAGGCCCACCCGTTCCTCCTTCTACAGGCCCACCCGTTCCTTCTACTACAGGCCCACCCGTTCCTCCTTCTACAGGCCCACTCGTTCCTTCTACTACAGGTCCACCCGTTCCTTCTACTACAGGCCCACCCGTTCCTCCTTCTACAGGCCCACCGTTCCTTCTACTACAGGTCCACCCGTTCCTTCTACTACAGGCCCACCCGTCACTACTACTACAGGCCCACCGTTCCTTCTACTACAGGCCCACCCGTTCCTTCTACTACAGGCCCACTCGTCACTACTACTACAGGCCTACTCGTCACTACTACTACAGGCCTACTCGTCACTGCTACTACAGACCCACCCGTTCCTCCTTCTACAGGCCCACCCGTTCCTTCTACTACAGGCCCACCCGCTCCTTCTACTACAGGCCCACTCGTCACTGCTACTACAGGCCCACTCGTCACTGCTACTACAGGCCCACTCGTCACTGCTACTACAGGCCCACTCGTCACTACTACTACAGGCCTACTCGTCACTGCTACTACAGACCCACCCGTTCCTCCTTCTACAGGCCCACCCGTTCCTTCTACTACAGGCCCACCCGCTCCTTCTACTACAGGCCCACTCGTCACTGCTACTACAGGCCTACTCGTCACTGCTACTACAGACCCACCCGTTCCTCCTTCTACAGGCCCACCCGTTCCTTCTACTACAGGCCCACCCGCTCCTTCTACTACAGGCCTACTCGTCACTGCTACTACAGACCCACCCGTTCCTCCTTCTACAGGCCCACCGTTCCTTCTACTACAGGCCCACCCGTTCCTCCTTCTACAGGCCCACCGTTCCTTCTACTACAGGCCCACCCGTCACTACTACTACAGGCCCACCGTTCCTTCTACTACAGGCCCACCCGTTCCTTCTACTACAGGCCCACTCGTCACTGCTACTACAGACCCACCCGTTCCTCCTTCTACAGGCCCACCCGTTCCTTCTACTACAGGCCCTACCGTTCCTTCTACTACAGGCCCACCCGTTCCTTCTACTACAGGCCCACTCGTCACTGCTACTACAGGCCCACCGTTCCTTCTACTACAGGCCCACCCGTCACTACTACTACAGGCCCACCGTTCCTTCTACTACAGGCCCACCCGTTCCTTCTACTACAGGCCCACTCGTCACTGCTACTACAGACCCACCCGTTCCTCCTTCTATAGGCCCACCCGTTCCTTCTACTACAGGCCCTACCGTTCCTTCTACTACAGGCCCACCCGTTCCTCCTACTACAGGCCCACCCGTTCCTTCTACTACAGGCCCACCCGTTCCTTCTACTACAGGCCCTACCGTTCCTTCTACTACAGGCCCACCCGTTCCTTCTACTACAGGCCCACCCGTTCCTTCTACTACAGGCCCTACCGTTCCTTCTACTACAGGCCCACCCGTTCCTCCTACTACAGACCCACCCGTTCCTTCTACTACAGGCCCACCCGTTCCTTCTACTACAGGCCCACCCGTTCCTTCTACTACAGGCCCACCCGTTCCTTCTACTACAGGCCCTACCGTCACTGCTACTAAAGACCCACCCGTTCCTCCTTCTACAGGTCCACCCGTTCCTTCTACTACAGGCCCTACCGTTCCTTCTACTACAGGCCCTACCGTTCCTTCTACTACAGGCCCACCTGTTCCTTCTACTACAGGCCCTACCGTTCCTTCTATTACTACCCACCCGTTCCTTCTACTACAGGCCCATCCGTTCCTTCTACTACAGGCCCTACCGTTCCTTCTACTACAGGCCCACCCGTTCCTTCTACTACAGGCCCAGCCGTTCCTTCTACTACAGGCCCACCCGTTCCTTCTACTACAGGCCCACCCGTTCCTTCTACTACTACCCACCCGTTCCTTCTACTACAGGCCCACCCGTTCCTTCTACTACAGGCCCACCCGCTCCTTCTACTACAGGCCCACCCGTTCCTTCTACTACAGGCCCACCCGCTCCTTCTACTACAGGCCCACCCGTTCCTTCTACTACAGGCCCACCCGCTCCTTCTACTACAGGCCCACCCGTTCCTTCTACTACAGGCCCACCCGTTCCTTCTACTACTACCCACCCGTTCCTTCTACTACAGGCCCACCCGTTCCTTCTACTACAGGCCCATCCGTTCCTTCTACTACAGGCCCTACCGTTCCTTCTACTACAGGCCCACCCGTTCCTTCTACTACAGGCCCAGCCGTTCCTTCTACTACAGGCCCACCCGTTCCTTCTACTACAGGCCCACCCGTTCCTTCTACTACTACCCACCCGTTCCTTCTACTACAGGCCCACCCGTTCCTTCTACTACAGGCCCACCCGCTCCTTCTACTAAAGACCCACCCGTTCCTCCTTCTACAGGTCCACCCGTTCCTTCTACTACAGGCCCTACCGTTCCTTCTACTACAGGCCCTACCGTTCCTTCTATTACTACCCACCCGTTCCTTCTACTACAGGCCCATCCGTTCCTTCTACTACAGGCCCTACCGTTCCTTCTACTACAGGCCCACCCGTTCCTTCTACTACAGGCCCACCCGTTCCTTCTACTACAGGCCCACCCGTTCCTTCTACTACAGGCCCTACCGTTCCTTCTACTACAGGCCCACCCGTTCCTTCTACTACAGGCCCAGCCGTTCCTTCTACTACAGGCCCAGCCGTTCCTTCTACTACAGGCCCACCCGTTCCTTCTACTACAGTCCCTACCGTTCCTACTACTACAGGCCCACCCATTCCTTCTACTACAGGCCCACCCGTTCCTTCTACTACAGGCCCACCCGTTCCTTCTACTACAGGCCCACCCGTTCCTTCTACTACAGGCCCTACCGTTCCTTCTACTACAGGCCCACCCGTTCCTTCTACTACAGGCCCACCCGTTCCTTCTACTACAGGCCCTACCGTTCCTTCTACTACTACCCACCCGCTCCTTCTACTACAGGCTCACTCGTCACTACTACTACAGGCCTACTCGTCACTACTACTACAGGCCCACCTGTTCCTCCTTCTACAGGCCCACCCGTTCCTTCTACTACAGGCCCTACCGTTCCTTCTACTACAGGCCCACCCGTTCCTTCTACTACAGGCCCACCCGTTCCTTCTACTACAGGCCCTACCGTTCCTTCTACTACAGGCCCACCCGTTCCTTCTACTACAGGCCCACCCGTTCCTTCTACTACAGGCCCACCCGTTCCTTCTACTACAGGCCCACCCGTTCCTTCTACTACAGGCCCTACCGTTCCTTCTACTACAGGCCCACCCGTTCCTTCTACTACAGGCCCACCCGTTCCTTCTACTACAGGCCCAGCCGTTCCTTCTACTACAGGCCCTACCGTTCCTTCTACTACAGGCCCACCCGTTCCTTCTACTACAGGCCCACCCGTTCCTTCTACTACAGGCCCTACCGTTCCTTCTACTACAGGCCCACCCGTTCCTTCTACTACTACCCACCCATTCCTTCTACTACAGGCCCACTCGTCACTACTACTACAGGCCCACTCGTCACTACTACTACAGGCCCACCTGTTCCTCCTTCTACAGGCCCACCCGTTCCTTCTACTACAGGCCCTACCATTCCTTCTACTACAGGCCCACCCGTTCCTTCTACTACAGGCCCTACCGTTCCTTCTACTACAGGCCCACCCGTTCCTTCTACTACAGGCCCACCCGTTCCTTCTACTACAGGCCCTACCGTTCCTTCTACTACTACCAACCCGATCCTTCTACTACAGGCCCACTCGTCACTACTACTACAGGCCCACCTATTCCTCCTTCTACAGGCCCACCCGTTCCTTCTACTACAGGCCCACCCGTTCCTTCTACTACAAGCCCACTCGTCACTACTACTACAGGCCCACTCGTCACTACTACTACAGGCCCACCCGTTCCTCCTTCTACAGGCCCACCCGTTCCTTCTACTACAGGCCCTACCGTTCCTTCTACTACAGGCCCACCCGTTCCTTCTACTACAGGCCCACCCGTTCCTTCTACTACAGGCCCACTCGTCACTACTACTGCAGGCCCACTCGTCACTACTACTACAGGCCCACCCGTTCCTCCTTCTACAGGCCCACCCGTTCCTTCTACTACAGGCCCAGCCGTTCCTTCTACTACAGGCCCACTCGTCACTACTACTACAGGCCCACCCGTTCCTCCTTCTACAGGCCCACCCGTTCCTTCTACTACAGGCCCACCCGTTCCTCCTTCTACAGGCCCACCCGTTCCTTCTTCTACAGGCCCACTCGTCACTACTACTACAGGCCCACCCGTTCCTCCTTCTACAGGCCCAGCCGTTCCTTCTACTACAGGCCCACCCGTTCCTTCTACTACAGGCCCAGCCGTTCCTTCTACTACAGGCCCACCCGTTCCTCCTTCTACAGGCCCTACCGTTCCTTCTACTACAGGCCCAGCCGTTCCTCCTACTACAGGCCCTACCGTTCCCTCTACTACAGGCCCTGCCGTTCCTTCTACTAAAGGCCTACTCGTCACTACTACTACAGGCCCACTCGTTCCTTCTACTACAGGCCCTACCGTTCCCTCTACTACTACCCACCCATTCCTTCTACTAAAGGCCTACTCGTCACTACTACTACAGGCCCACCCGTTCCTTCTACTACAGGCCCTACCGTTCCCTCTACTACTACCCACCCGTTCCTTCTACTAAAGGCCTACTCGTCACTACTACTACAGGCCCACTCGTCACTACTACTACAGGCCCACCCGTTCCTCCTACTAGAGGCCCAGCCGTTCCTTCTACTACTACAGGCCCACCCGTTCCTCCTTCTACAGGCCCTACCATTCCTTCTACTACAGGCCCACCCGTTCCTTCTACTACAGGCCCTACCGTTCCTTCTAGTACAGGCCCACCCGTTCCTCCTTCTACAGGCCCACCCGTTCCTTCTACTACAGGCCCACCCGTTCCTTCTACTACAGGCCCACTCTTCACTACTACTACAGGCCCACCCGTTCCTTCTACTACAGGCTCTACCGTTCCTTCTACTACAGGCCCACCCGTTCCTTCTACTACAGGCCCACTCGTCACTACTACTACAGGCCCACTCGTCACTAATAGTACAGGCCCACCTGTTCCTCCTACTACAGGCCCACTCGTCACTACTACTACAGGCCCACTCGTCACTAATAGTACAGGCCCACCTGTTCCTTCTACTACAGGCCCACCCGTTCCTCCTACTACAGACCCACCCGTTCCTTCTACTACAGGCCCACCCGTTCCTTCTACTACAGGCCCACCCGTTCCTTCTACTACAGGCCCACCCGTTCCTTCTACTACAGGCCCTACCGTCACTGCTACTAAAGACCCACCCGTTCCTCCTTCTACAGGTCCACCCGTTCCTTCTACTACAGGCCCTACCGTTCCTTCTACTACAGGCCCTACCGTTCCTTCTACTACAGGCCCACCTGTTCCTTCTACTACAGGCCCTACCGTTCCTTCTATTACTACCCACCCGTTCCTTCTACTACAGGCCCATCCGTTCCTTCTACTACAGGCCCTACCGTTCCTTCTACTACAGGCCCACCCGTTCCTTCTACTACAGGCCCAGCCGTTCCTTCTACTACAGGCCCACCCGTTCCTTCTACTACAGGCCCACCCGTTCCTTCTACTACTACCCACCCGTTCCTTCTACTACAGGCCCACCCGTTCCTTCTACTACAGGCCCACCCGCTCCTTCTACTACAGGCCCACCCGTTCCTTCTACTACAGGCCCACCCGCTCCTTCTACTACAGGCCCACCCGTTCCTTCTACTACAGGCCCACCCGCTCCTTCTACTACAGGCCCACCCGTTCCTTCTACTACAGGCCCACCCGTTCCTTCTACTACTACCCACCCGTTCCTTCTACTACAGGCCCACCCGTTCCTTCTACTACAGGCCCATCCGTTCCTTCTACTACAGGCCCTACCGTTCCTTCTACTACAGGCCCACCCGTTCCTTCTACTACAGGCCCAGCCGTTCCTTCTACTACAGGCCCACCCGTTCCTTCTACTACAGGCCCACCCGTTCCTTCTACTACTACCCACCCGTTCCTTCTACTACAGGCCCACCCGTTCCTTCTACTACAGGCCCACCCGCTCCTTCTACTAAAGACCCACCCGTTCCTCCTTCTACAGGTCCACCCGTTCCTTCTACTACAGGCCCTACCGTTCCTTCTACTACAGGCCCTACCGTTCCTTCTATTACTACCCACCCGTTCCTTCTACTACAGGCCCATCCGTTCCTTCTACTACAGGCCCTACCGTTCCTTCTACTACAGGCCCACCCGTTCCTTCTACTACAGGCCCACCCGTTCCTTCTACTACAGGCCCACCCGTTCCTTCTACTACAGGCCCTACCGTTCCTTCTACTACAGGCCCACCCGTTCCTTCTACTACAGGCCCAGCCGTTCCTTCTACTACAGGCCCAGCCGTTCCTTCTACTACAGGCCCACCCGTTCCTTCTACTACAGTCCCTACCGTTCCTACTACTACAGGCCCACCCATTCCTTCTACTACAGGCCCACCCGTTCCTTCTACTACAGGCCCACCCGTTCCTTCTACTACAGGCCCACCCGTTCCTTCTACTACAGGCCCTACCGTTCCTTCTACTACAGGCCCACCCGTTCCTTCTACTACAGGCCCACCCGTTCCTTCTACTACAGGCCCTACCGTTCCTTCTACTACTACCCACCCGCTCCTTCTACTACAGGCTCACTCGTCACTACTACTACAGGCCTACTCGTCACTACTACTACAGGCCCACCTGTTCCTCCTTCTACAGGCCCACCCGTTCCTTCTACTACAGGCCCTACCGTTCCTTCTACTACAGGCCCACCCGTTCCTTCTACTACAGGCCCACCCGTTCCTTCTACTACAGGCCCTACCGTTCCTTCTACTACAGGCCCACCCGTTCCTTCTACTACAGGCCCACCCGTTCCTTCTACTACAGGCCCACCCGTTCCTTCTACTACAGGCCCACCCGTTCCTTCTACTACAGGCCCTACCGTTCCTTCTACTACAGGCCCACCCGTTCCTTCTACTACAGGCCCACCCGTTCCTTCTACTACAGGCCCAGCCGTTCCTTCTACTACAGGCCCTACCGTTCCTTCTACTACAGGCCCACCCGTTCCTTCTACTACAGGCCCACCCGTTCCTTCTACTACAGGCCCTACCGTTCCTTCTACTACAGGCCCACCCGTTCCTTCTACTACTACCCACCCATTCCTTCTACTACAGGCCCACTCGTCACTACTACTACAGGCCCACTCGTCACTACTACTACAGGCCCACCTGTTCCTCCTTCTACAGGCCCACCCGTTCCTTCTACTACAGGCCCTACCATTCCTTCTACTACAGGCCCACCCGTTCCTTCTACTACAGGCCCTACCGTTCCTTCTACTACAGGCCCACCCGTTCCTTCTACTACAGGCCCACCCGTTCCTTCTACTACAGGCCCTACCGTTCCTTCTACTACTACCAACCCGATCCTTCTACTACAGGCCCACTCGTCACTACTACTACAGGCCCACCTATTCCTCCTTCTACAGGCCCACCCGTTCCTTCTACTACAGGCCCACCCGTTCCTTCTACTACAAGCCCACTCGTCACTACTACTACAGGCCCACTCGTCACTACTACTACAGGCCCACCCGTTCCTCCTTCTACAGGCCCACCCGTTCCTTCTACTACAGGCCCTACCGTTCCTTCTACTACAGGCCCACCCGTTCCTTCTACTACAGGCCCACCCGTTCCTTCTACTACAGGCCCACTCGTCACTACTACTGCAGGCCCACTCGTCACTACTACTACAGGCCCACCCGTTCCTCCTTCTACAGGCCCACCCGTTCCTTCTACTACAGGCCCAGCCGTTCCTTCTACTACAGGCCCACTCGTCACTACTACTACAGGCCCACCCGTTCCTCCTTCTACAGGCCCACCCGTTCCTTCTACTACAGGCCCACCCGTTCCTCCTTCTACAGGCCCACCCGTTCCTTCTTCTACAGGCCCACTCGTCACTACTACTACAGGCCCACCCGTTCCTCCTTCTACAGGCCCAGCCGTTCCTTCTACTACAGGCCCACCCGTTCCTTCTACTACAGGCCCAGCCGTTCCTTCTACTACAGGCCCACCCGTTCCTCCTTCTACAGGCCCTACCGTTCCTTCTACTACAGGCCCAGCCGTTCCTCCTACTACAGGCCCTACCGTTCCCTCTACTACAGGCCCTGCCGTTCCTTCTACTAAAGGCCTACTCGTCACTACTACTACAGGCCCACTCGTTCCTTCTACTACAGGCCCTACCGTTCCCTCTACTACTACCCACCCATTCCTTCTACTAAAGGCCTACTCGTCACTACTACTACAGGCCCACCCGTTCCTTCTACTACAGGCCCTACCGTTCCCTCTACTACTACCCACCCGTTCCTTCTACTAAAGGCCTACTCGTCACTACTACTACAGGCCCACTCGTCACTACTACTACAGGCCCACCCGTTCCTCCTACTAGAGGCCCAGCCGTTCCTTCTACTACTACAGGCCCACCCGTTCCTCCTTCTACAGGCCCTACCATTCCTTCTACTACAGGCCCACCCGTTCCTTCTACTACAGGCCCTACCGTTCCTTCTAGTACAGGCCCACCCGTTCCTCCTTCTACAGGCCCACCCGTTCCTTCTACTACAGGCCCACCCGTTCCTTCTACTACAGGCCCACTCTTCACTACTACTACAGGCCCACCCGTTCCTTCTACTACAGGCTCTACCGTTCCTTCTACTACAGGCCCACCCGTTCCTTCTACTACAGGCCCACTCGTCACTACTACTACAGGCCCACTCGTCACTAATAGTACAGGCCCACCTGTTCCTCCTACTACAGGCCCACTCGTCACTACTACTACAGGCCCACTCGTCACTAATAGTACAGGCCCACCTGTTCCTACTACTACAGGCCCACCCGTCCCTACTACTACAGGCCCACTCATCTCTACTACTACAGGCCCACCCGTCCCTCCTTCTACAGGTCCATCCATTCCTTCTACTACAGGCCCACACATTCCTTCTACTACAGGCCCACTCGTCACTACTACTACAGGCCCACTCGTCACTACTAGTACAGTCCCACCGTTCCAACTACTACAGTCCCACTGTTCCTACCGTTCCTTCTACTACAGGCCCACCCATTCCTTCTACTACAGGCCCACTAATCACTACTAGTACAGGCCCACCCGTTCCACCTACTACAGGCCCACCCGTTCCTCCTTCTACAGGCCCAACCGTTCCTTCTACTACAGGCCCAGCCGTTCCTTCTACTACTACAGGCCCACCCGTTCCTCCTTCTACAGGCCCACCTGTTCCTTCTACTACAGGCCCACCCGTTCCTTCTACTACAGGCCCTGCCGTTCCTTCTACTACAGGCCCACCCGTTCCTTCTACTACAGGCCCACCCGTTCCTTCTACTACAGGCCCTGCCGTTCCTTCTACTACAGGCCCACCCGTTCCTTCTACTACAGGCCCTACCGTTCCTTCTACTACTACCCACCCGTTCCTTCTACTACAGGCCCACCCGTTCCTCCTTCTACAGGCCCACCCGTTCCTTCTACTACAGGCCCACCCGTTCCTCCTTCTACAGGCCCTACCGTTCCTTCTTCTACAGGCCCACCCGTTCCTTCTACTACAGGCCCTACCGTTCCTTCTAGTACAGGCCCACCCGTTCCTTCTACTACAGGCCCACCCGTTCCTCCTTCTACAGGCCCACCCGTTCCTTCTACTACAGGCCCACCCGTTCCTTCTACTACAGGCCCTGCCGTTCCTTCTACTACAGGCCCACCCGTTCCTTCTACTACAGGCCCACTCGTCACTACTACTACAGGCCCACTCGTCACTAATAGTACAGGCCCACCTGTTCCTCCTACTACAGGCCCACTCGTCACTACTACTACAGGCCCACTCGTCACTAATAGTACAGGCCCACCTGTTCCTACTACTACAGGCCCACCCGTCCCTACTACTACAGGACCACTCATCTCTACTACTACAGGCCCACCCGTCCCTCCTTCTACAGGTCCATCCATTCCTTCTACTACAGGCCCACTCGTCACTACTACTACAGGCCCACTCGTCACTACTAGTACAGTCCCACCGTTCCAACTACTACAGTCCCACTGTTCCTACCGTTCCTACTGCTACAGGCCCAACCTTTCCTTCTACTACAGGCCCACTAATCACTACTAGTACAGGCCCACTCGTCACTACTAGTACAGTCCCACCGTTCCAACTACTACAGTCCCACTGTTCCTACCGTTCCTACTGCTACAGGCCCAACCGTTCCTTCTACTACAGGCCCACTCGTCACTACTACTACAGGCCCACTCGTCACTACTTCTACAGGCCCACTCGTCACTACTACTACAGGCCCACCCGTCCCTACTTCAATGGCCCACTTGTCACTACTAGTACAGGCCCTCTCATTCCTACTACTACAGGCCCTACCAATCCTCCTATTACAGGCCCACTCGTCACTACTAGTACAGGCCCTCTCGTTCCTACTGCTACAGGCCCACCCGTCCCTACTACTACAGGCCCTACCAATCCTCCTACTACAGGCCCTACCGTTCCTTCTACTACAGGCCCACCCGTTCCTCCTACTACAGGCCCACCCGTTCCTTCTACTACAGGCCCACCCGTTCCTTCTACTACAGGCCCTACCGTTCCTTCTACTACAGGCCCACCCCGTTCCTTCTACTACAGGCCCACCCGTTCCTTCTACTACAGGCCCACCCGTTCCTCCTACTACAGGCCCACCCGTTCCTTCTACTACAGGCCCACCCGTTCCTTCTACTACAGGCCCACCCGTTCCTCCTACTACAGACCCACCCGTTCCTTCTACTACAGGCCCACCCGTTCCTTCTACTACAGGCCCACCTGTTCCTTCTACTACAGGCCCACTCGTCACTGCTACTAAAGACCCACCCGTTCCTCCTTCTACAGGTCCACCCGTTCCTTCTACTACAGGCCCTACCGTTCCTTCTACTACAGGCCCTACCGTTCCTTCTACTACAGGCCCACCTGTTCCTTCTACTACAGGCCCTACCGTTCCTTCTATTACTACCCACCCGTTCCTTCTACTACAGGCCCATCCGTTCCTTCTACTACAGGCCCTACCGTTCCTTCTACTACAGGCCCACCCGTTCCTTCTACTACAGGCCCACCCGTTCCTTCTACTACAGGCCCACCCGTTCCTTCTACTACTACCCACCCGTTCCTTCTACTACAGGCCCACCCGTTCCTTCTACTACAGGCCCACCCGTTCCTTCTACTACAGGCCCACCCGCTCCTTCTACTACAGGCCCACCCGTTCCTTCTACTACAGGCCCACTCGTCACTGCTACTAAAGACCCACCCGTTCCTCCTTCTACAGGTCCACCCGTTCCTTCTACTACAGGCCCTACCGTTCCTTCTACTACAGGCCCTACCGTTCCTTCTATTACTACCCACCCGTTCCTTCTACTACAGGCCCATCCGTTCCTTCTACTACAGGCCCTACCGTTCCTTCTACTACAGGCCCACCCGTTCCTTCTACTACAGGCCCAGCCGTTCCTTCTACTACAGGCCCACCCGTTCCTTCTACTACAGGCCCACCCGTTCCTTCTACTACAGGCCCTACCGTTCCTTCTACTACAGGCCCACCCGTTCCTTCTACTACAGGCCCAGCCGTTCCTTCTACTACAGGCCCAGCCGTTCCTTCTACTACAGGCCCACCCGTTCCTTCTACTACAGTCCCTACCGTTCCTACTACTACAGGCCCACCCATTCCTTCTACTACAGGCCCACCCGTTCCTTCTACTACAGGCCCACCCGTTCCTTCTACTACAGGCCCACCCGTTCCTTCTACTACAGGCCCTACCGTTCCTTCTACTACAGGCCCACCCGTTCCTTCTACTACAGGCCCACCCGTTCCTTCTACTACAGGCCCTACCGTTCCTTCTACTACTACCCACCCGCTCCTTCTACTACAGGCTCACTCGTCACTACTACTACAGGCCTACTCGTCACTACTACTACAGGCCCACCTGTTCCTCCTTCTACAGGCCCACCCGTTCCTTCTACTACAGGCCCTACCATTCCTTCTACTACAGGCCCACCCGTTCCTTCTACTACAGGCCCTACCGTTCCTTCTACTACAGGCCCACCCGTTCCTTCTACTACAGGCCCACCCGTTCCTTCTACTACAGGCCCTACCGTTCCTTCTACTACTACCAACCCGATCCTTCTACTACAGGCCCACTCGTCACTACTACTACAGGCCCACCTATTCCTCCTTCTACAGGCCCACCCGTTCCTTCTACTACAGGCCCACCCGTTCCTTCTACTACAAGCCCACTCGTCACTACTACTACAGGCCCACTCGTCACTACTACTACAGGCCCACCCGTTCCTCCTTCTACAGGCCCACCCGTTCCTTCTACTACAGGCCCTACCGTTCCTTCTACTACAGGCCCACCCGTTCCTTCTACTACAGGCCCACCCGTTCCTTCTACTACAGGCCCACTCGTCACTACTACTACAGGCCCACTCGTCACTACTACTACAGGCCCACCCGTTCCTCCTTCTACAGGCCCACCCGTTCCTTCTACTACAGGCCCAGCCGTTCCTTCTACTACAGGCCCACTCGTCACTACTACTACAGGCCCACCCGTTCCTCCTTCTACAGGCCCACCCGTTCCTTCTACTACAGGCCCACCCGTTCCTCCTTCTACAGGCCCACCCGTTCCTTCTTCTACAGGCCCACTCGTCACTACTACTACAGGCCCACCCGTTCCTCCTTCTACAGGCCCAGCCGTTCCTTCTACTACAGGCCCACCCGTTCCTTCTACTACAGGCCCAGCCGTTCCTTCTACTACAGGCCCACCCGTTCCTCCTTCTACAGGCCCTACCGTTCCTTCTACTACAGGCCCAGCCGTTCCTCCTACTACAGGCCCTACCGTTCCCTCTACTACAGGCCCTACCGTTCCTTCTACTAAAGGCCTACTCGTCACTACTACTACAGGCCCACTCGTTCCTTCTACTACAGGCCCTACCGTTCCCTCTACTACTACCCACCCATTCCTTCTACTAAAGGCCTACTCGTCACTACTACTACAGGCCCACCCGTTCCTTCTACTACAGGCCCTACCGTTCCCTCTACTACTACCCACCCGTTCCTTCTACTAAAGGCCTACTCGTCACTACTACTACAGGCCCACTCGTCACTACTAATACAGGCCCACCCGTTCCTCCTACTAGAGGCCCAGCCGTTCCTTCTACTACTACAGGCCCACCCGTTCCTCCTTCTACAGGCCCTACCATTCCTTCTACTACAGGCCCACCCGTTCCTTCTACTACAGGCCCTACCGTTCCTTCTAGTACAGGCCCACCCGTTCCTCCTTCTACAGGCCCACCCGTTCCTTCTACTACAGGCCCACCCGTTCCTTCTACTACAGGCCCACTCTTCACTACTACTACAGGCCCACCCGTTCCTTCTACTACAGGCTCTACCGTTCCTTCTACTACAGGCCCACCCGTTCCTTCTACTACAGGCCCACTCGTCACTACTACTACAGGCCCACTCGTCACTAATAGTACAGGCCCACCTGTTCCTCCTACTACAGGCCCACTCGTCACTACTACTACAGGCCCACTCGTCACTAATAGTACAGGCCCACCTGTTCCTACTACTACAGGCCCACCCGTCCCTACTACTACAGGCCCACTCATCTCTACTACTACAGGCCCACCCGTCCCTCCTTCTACAGGTCCATCCATTCCTTCTACTACAGGCCCACACATTCCTTCTACTACAGGCCCACTCGTCACTACTACTACAGGCCCACTCGTCACTACTAGTACAGTCCCACCGTTCCAACTACTACAGTCCCACTGTTCCTACCGTTCCTTCTACTACAGGCCCACCCATTCCTTCTACTACAGGCCCACTAATCACTACTAGTACAGGCCCACCCGTTCCACCTACTACAGGCCCACCCGTTCCTCCTTCTACAGGCCCAACCGTTCCTTCTACTACAGGCCCAGCCGTTCCTTCTACTACTACAGGCCCACCCGTTCCTCCTTCTACAGGCCCACCTGTTCCTTCTACTACAGGCCCACCCGTTCCTTCTACTACAGGCCCTGCCGTTCCTTCTACTACAGGCCCACCCGTTCCTTCTACTACAGGCCCACCCGTTCCTTCTACTACAGGCCCTGCCGTTCCTTCTACTACAGGCCCACCCGTTCCTTCTACTACAGGCCCTACCGTTCCTTCTACTACTACCCACCCGTTCCTTCTACTACAGGCCCACCCGTTCCTCCTTCTACAGGCCCACCCGTTCCTTCTACTACAGGCCCACCCGTTCCTCCTTCTACAGGCCCTACCGTTCCTTCTACTACAGGCCCACCCGTTCCTTCTACTACAGGCCCTACCGTTCCTTCTAGTACAGGCCCACCCGTTCCTTCTACTACAGGCCCACCCGTTCCTCCTTCTACAGGCCCACCCGTTCCTTCTACTACAGGCCCACCCGTTCCTTCTACTACAGGCCCTGCCGTTCCTTCTACTACAGGCCCACCCGTTCCTTCTACTACAGGCCCACTCGTCACTACTACTACAGGCCCACTCGTCACTAATAGTACAGGCCCACCTGTTCCTCCTACTACAGGCCCACTCGTCACTACTACTACAGGCCCACTCGTCACTAATAGTACAGGCCCACCTGTTCCTACTACTACAGGCCCACCCGTCCCTACTACTACAGGACCACTCATCTCTACTACTACAGGCCCACCCGTCCCTCCTTCTACAGGTCCATCCATTCCTTCTACTACAGGCCCACTCGTCACTACTACTACAGGCCCACTCGTCACTACTAGTACAGTCCCACCGTTCCAACTACTACAGTCCCACTGTTCCTACCGTTCCTACTGCTACAGGCCCAACCTTTCCTTCTACTACAGGCCCACTAATCACTACTAGTACAGGCCCACTCGTCACTACTAGTACAGTCCCACCGTTCCAACTACTACAGTCCCACTGTTCCTACCGTTCCTACTGCTACAGGCCCAACCGTTCCTTCTACTACAGGCCCACTCGTCACTACTACTACAGGCCCACTCGTCACTACTTCTACAGGCCCACTCGTCACTACTACTACAGGCCCACCCGTCCCTACTTCAATGGCCCACTTGTCACTACTAGTACAGGCCCTCTCGTTCCTACTACTACAGGCCCTACCAATCCTCCTATTACAGGCCCACTCGTCACTACTAGTACAGGCCCTCTCGTTCCTACTGCTACAGGCCCACCCGTCCCTACTACTACAGGCCCTACCAATCCTCCTACTACAGGCCCTACCGTTCCTTCTACTACAGGCCCACCCGTTCCTCCTACTACAGGCCCACCCGTTCCTTCTACTACAGGCCCACCCGTTCCTTCTACTACAGGCCCTACCGTTCCTTCTACTACAGGCCCACCCGTTCCTTCTACTACAGGCCCACCCGTTCCTTCTACTACAGGCCCACCCGTTCCTCCTACTACAGGCCCACCCGTTCCTTCTACTACAGGCCCACCCGTTCCTTCTACTACAGGCCCACCCGTTCCTCCTACTACAGACCCACCCGTTCCTTCTACTACAGGCCCACCCGTTCCTTCTACTACAGGCCCACCTGTTCCTTCTACTACAGGCCCACTCGTCACTGCTACTAAAGACCCACCCGTTCCTCCTTCTACAGGTCCACCCGTTCCTTCTACTACAGGCCCTACCGTTCCTTCTACTACAGGCCCACCTGTTCCTTCTACTACAGGCCCTACCGTTCCTTCTATTACTACCCACCCGTTCCTTCTACTACAGGCCCATCCGTTCCTTCTACTACAGGCCCTACCGTTCCTTCTACTACAGGCCCACCCGTTCCTTCTACTACAGGCCCACCCGTTCCTTCTACTACTACCCACCCGTTCCTTCTACTACAGGCCCACCCGTTCCTTCTACTACAGGCCCACCCGCTCCTTCTACTACAGGCTCACCCGTTCCTTCTACTACAGGCCCACTCGTCACTGCTACTAAAGACCCACCCGTTCCTCCTTCTACAGGTCCACCCGTTCCTTCTACTACAGGCCCTACCGTTCCTTCTACTACAGGCCCTACCGTTCCTTCTATTACTACCCACCCGTTCCTTCTACTACAGGCCCATCCGTTCCTTCTACTACAGGCCCTACCGTTCCTTCTACTACAGGCCCACCCGTTCCTTCTACTACAGGCCCAGCCGTTCCTTCTACTACAGGCCCACCCGTTCCTTCTACTACAGGCCCACCCGTTCCTTCTACTACAGGCCCTACCGTTCCTTCTACTACAGGCCCACCCGTTCCTTCTACTACAGGCCCAGCCGTTCCTTCTACTACAGGCCCAGCCGTTCCTTCTACTACAGGCCCACCCGTTCCTTCTACTACAGTCCCTACCGTTCCTACTACTACAGGCCCACCCATTCCTTCTACTACAGGCCCACCCGTTCCTTCTACTACAGGCCCACCCGTTCCTTCTACTACAGGCCCACCCGTTCCTTCTACTACAGGCCCTACCGTTCCTTCTACTACAGGCCCACCCGTTCCTTCTACTACAGGCCCACCCGTTCCTTCTACTACAGGCCCTACCGTTCCTTCTACTACTACCCACCCGCTCCTTCTACTACAGGCTCACTCGTCACTACTACTACAGGCCTACTCGTCACTACTACTACAGGCCCACCTGTTCCTCCTTCTACAGGCCCACCCGTTCCTTCTACTACAGGCCCTACCGTTCCTTCTACTACAGGCCCACCCGTTCCTTCTACTACAGGCCCACCCGTTCCTTCTACTACAGGCCCTACCGTTCCTTCTACTACAGGCCCACCCGTTCCTTCTACTACAGGCCCACCCGTTCCTTCTACTACAGGCCCACCCGTTCCTTCTACTACAGGCCCACCCGTTCCTTCTACTACAGGCCCTACCGTTCCTTCTACTACAGGCCCACCCGTTCCTTCTACTACAGGCCCACCCGTTCCTTCTACTACAGGCCCAGCCGTTCCTTCTACTACAGGCCCTACCGTTCCTTCTACTACAGGCCCACCCGTTCCTTCTACTACAGGCCCACCCGTTCCTTCTACTACAGGCCCTACCGTTCCTTCTACTACAGGCCCACCCGTTCCTTCTACTACTACCCACCCATTCCTTCTACTACAGGCCCACTCGTCACTACTACTACAGGCCCACTCGTCACTACTACTACAGGCCCACCTGTTCCTCCTTCTACAGGCCCACCCGTTCCTTCTACTACAGGCCCTACCATTCCTTCTACTACAGGCCCACCCGTTCCTTCTACTACAGGCCCTACCGTTCCTTCTACTACAGGCCCACCCGTTCCTTCTACTACAGGCCCACCCGTTCCTTCTACTACAGGCCCTACCGTTCCTTCTACTACTACCAACCCGATCCTTCTACTACAGGCCCACTCGTCACTACTACTACAGGCCCACCTATTCCTCCTTCTACAGGCCCACCCGTTCCTTCTACTACAGGCCCACCCGTTCCTTCTACTACAAGCCCACTCGTCACTACTACTACAGGCCCACTCGTCACTACTACTACAGGCCCACCCGTTCCTCCTTCTACAGTCCCACCCGTTCCTTCTACTACAGGCCCTACCGTTCCTTCTACTACAGGCCCACCCGTTCCTTCTACTACAGGCCCACCCGTTCCTTCTACTACAGGCCCACTCGTCACTACTACTACAGGCCCACTCGTCACTACTACTACAGGCCCACCCGTTCCTCCTTCTACAGGCCCACCCGTTCCTTCTACTACAGGCCCAGCCGTTCCTTCTACTACAGGCCCACTCGTCACTACTACTACAGGCCCACCCGTTCCTCCTTCTACAGGCCCACCCGTTCCTTCTACTACAGGCCCACCCGTTCCTCCTTCTACAGGCCCACCCGTTCCTTCTTCTACAGGCCCACTCGTCACTACTACTACAGGCCCACCCGTTCCTCCTTCTACAGGCCCAGCCGTTCCTTCTACTACAGGCCCACCCGTTCCTTCTACTACAGGCCCAGCCGTTCCTTCTACTACAGGCCCACCCGTTCCTCCTTCTACAGGCCCTACCGTTCCTTCTACTACAGGCCCAGCCGTTCCTCCTACTACAGGCCCTACCGTTCCCTCTACTACAGGCCCTACCGTTCCTTCTACTAAAGGCCTACTCGTCACTACTACTACAGGCCCACTCGTTCCTTCTACTACAGGCCCTACCGTTCCCTCTACTACTACCCACCCATTCCTTCTACTAAAGGCCTACTCGTCACTACTACTACAGGCCCACCCGTTCCTTCTACTACAGGCCCTACCGTTCCCTCTACTACTACCCACCCGTTCCTTCTACTAAAGGCCTACTCGTCACTACTACTACAGGCCCACTCGTCACTACTACTACAGGCCCACCCGTTCCTCCTACTAGAGGCCCAGCCGTTCCTTCTACTACTACAGGCCCACCCGTTCCTCCTTCTACAGGCCCTACCATTCCTTCTACTACAGGCCCACCCGTTCCTTCTACTACAGGCCCTACCGTTCCTTCTAGTACAGGCCCACCCGTTCCTCCTTCTACAGGCCCACCCGTTCCTTCTACTACAGGCCCACCCGTTCCTTCTACTACAGGCCCACTCTTCACTACTACTACAGGCCCACCCGTTCCTTCTACTACAGGCTCTACCGTTCCTTCTACTACAGGCCCACCCGTTCCTTCTACTACAGGCCCACTCGTCACTACTACTACAGGCCCACTCGTCACTAATAGTACAGGCCCACCTGTTCCTCCTACTACAGGCCCACTCGTCACTACTACTACAGGCCCACTCGTCACTAATAGTACAGGCCCACCTGTTCCTACTACTACAGGCCCACCCGTCCCTACTACTACAGGCCCACTCATCTCTACTACTACAGGCCCACCCGTCCCTCCTTCTACAGGTCCATCCATTCCTTCTACTACAGGCCCACACATTCCTTCTACTACAGGCCCACTCGTCACTACTACTACAGGCCCACTCGTCACTACTAGTACAGTCCCACCGTTCCAACTACTACAGTCCCACTGTTCCTACCGTTCCTTCTACTACAGGCCCACCCATTCCTTCTACTACAGGCCCACTAATCACTACTAGTACAGGCCCACCCGTTCCACCTACTACAGGCCCACCCGTTCCTCCTTCTACAGGCCCAACCGTTCCTTCTACTACAGGCCCAGCCGTTCCTTCTACTACTACAGGCCCACCCGTTCCTCCTTCTACAGGCCCACCTGTTCCTTCTACTACAGGCCCACCCGTTCCTTCTACTACAGGCCCTGCCGTTCCTTCTACTACAGGCCCACCCGTTCCTTCTACTACAGGCCCACCCGTTCCTTCTACTACAGGCCGACCCGTTCCTTCTACTACAGGCCCTACCGTTCCTTCTACTACTACCCACCCGTTCCTTCTACTACAGGCCCACCCGTTCCTCCTTCTACAGGCCCACCCGTTCCTTCTACTACAGGCCCACCCGTTCCTTCTACTACAGGCCCACTCGTCACTACTACTACAGGCCCACCCGTTCCTCCTTCTACAGGCCCTACCTTTCTTCTACTACAGGCCCACCCGTTCCTTCTACTACAGGCCCTACCGTTCCTTCTAGTACAGGCCCACCCGTTCCTTCTACTACAGGCCCACCCGTTCCTCCTTCTACAGGCCCACCCGTTCCTTCTACTACAGGCCCACCCGTTCCTTCTACTACAGGCCCTGCCGTTCCTTCTACTACAGGCCCACCCGTTCCTTCTACTACAGGCCCACTCGTCACTACTACTACAGGCCCACTCGTCACTAATAGTACAGGCCCACCTGTTCCTCCTACTACAGGCCCACTCGTCACTACTACTACAGGCCCACTCGTCACTAATAGTACAGGCCCACCTGTTCCTACTACTACAGGCCCACCCGTCCCTACTACTACAGGACCACTCATCTCTACTACTACAGGCCCACCCGTCCCTCCTTCTACAGGTCCATCCATTCCTTCTACTACAGGCCCACACATTCCTTCTACTACAGGCCCACTCGTCACTACTACTACAGGCCCACTCGTCACTACTAGTACAGTCCCACCGTTCCAACTACTACAGTCCCACTGTTCCTACCGTTCCTACTGCTACAGGCCCAACCTTTCCTTCTACTACAGGCCCACTAATCACTACTAGTACAGGCCCACTCGTCACTACTAGTACAGTTCCACCGTTCCAACTACTACAGTCCCACTGTTCCTACCGTTCCTACTGCTACAGGCCCAACCGTTCCTTCTACTACAGGCCCACTCGTCACTACTACTACAGGCCCACTCGTCACTACTTCTACAGGCCCACTCGTCACTACTACTACAGGCCCACCCGTCCCTACTTCAATGGCCCACTTGTCACTACTAGTACAGGCCCTCTCGTTCCTACTACTACAGGCCCTACCAATCCTCCTATTACAGGCCCACTCGTCACTACTAGTACAGGCCCTCTCGTTCCTACTGCTACAGGCCCACCCGTCCCTACTACTACAGGCCCTACCAATCCTCCTACTACAGGGCCACCCGTTCCTTCTACTACAGGCCCACTCGTCACTACTACTACAGGCCCACTCGTCACTACTACTACAGGCCCACCCGTCCCTACTTCTACAGGCCCACTTGTCACTACTAGTACAGGCCCTCTCGTTCCTACTACTACAGGTCCTACCAATCCTCCTATTACAGGCCCACTCGTCACTACTAGTACAGGCCCACCCATTCCTCCTACTACAGGCCCACTTGTCACTACTAGTACAGGCCCTCTCGTTCCTACTACTACAGGCCCTACCAATCCTCCTACTACAGGCCCACTCGTCACTACTAGTACAGGCCCACCCATTCCTCCTACTACAGGCCCACCCGTCCCTACTTCTACAGGCCCTCTTGTCACTACTAGTACAGGCCCACTCGTCACTACTAGTACAGGCCCACCCATTCCTACTACTACAGGCCCACCCGTCCCTACTTCTACAGGCCCACTTGTCACTACTAGTACAGGCCCTCTCGTTCCTACTACTACAGGCCCTACCAATCCTCCTATTACAGGCCCACTCGTCACTACTAGTACAGGCCCACCCATTCCTCCTACTACAGGCCCACCCGTCCCTACTTCTACAGGCCCACTTGTCACTACTAGTACAGGCCCACCCGTCCCTACTTCTACAGGCCCTCTTGTCACTACTAGTACAGGCCTACTCGTCACTACTAGTACAGGCCCACCCATTCCTACTACTACAGGCCCACCCGTCCCTACTTCTACAGGCCCACTTGTCACTACTAGTACAGGCCCTCTCGTTCCTACTACTACAGGCCCTACCAATCCTCCTACTACAGGCCCACTCGTCACTACTAGTACAGGCCCACCCATTCCTCCTACTACAGGCCCACCCGTCCCTACTAGTACAGGCCTACCCATTCCTCCTACTACAGGCCCACTCGTCACTACTAGTACAGGCCCACCCATTCCTCCTACTACAGGCCCACCCGTCCCTACTTCTACAGGCCCTCTCGTTCCTACTACTACAGGCCAACCCGTCCCTACTACTACAGGCCCTCTCGTTCCTACTACTACAGGCCCTACCAATCCTCCTACTACAGGCCCACTCGTCACTACTACTACAGGCCCACTCGTTCCTACTACTACAGGCCCTACCAATCCTCCTACTACAGGCCCACTCGTCACTACTACTACAGGCCCACCCATTCCTCCTACTACAGGCCCACCCGTCCCTACTACTACAGGCCCACTCGTCACTACTACTACAGGCCCTACCAATCCTCCTACTACAGGCCCACTCGTCTCTACTACTACAGGCCCACCGGTCCCTACTACTACATGCCCTACCGTTCCTTCTACTACAGGGGAAGACTATCACAAGGAGGAAGACTCAGAGAGATGGAGTTGTAGGAAGTTTGACGATGAACCAGCACTGAAGAACTGCACAGAAGGTGTATTTATGGGAGACTGAAACAAAGAGAGGAATAACGAGCAGTTTGGGAGCAGGTGTGAATAGAGCAGGCAGGAAAAGAGCTAGAGAAAGAGGAGAACACAAGAGGGCAGCAGAGGGCAACAAATAAAAACCTGAAAACAACCAGAAAACGCAACAAAATAAGAATTAAACCACTAAAACAAGAAAAAATGGAGCAAAGTAAAAGTGAAAACTTAAAAGAAAACATAACAGAACCAGAACTATGACAGGGAGTTGGAGATCATGCCCTGATGAAGCCAACAGAACCACATACTCTGCAAATAACAGAGATGCAATCATAAGGCCACCAAGACAGATCCCCTCAACACCTTGGCTGCACCTAGAAATTGTGTCTATAAAAGTTATAAACAGAATCTGTGACAAAGGACAACCTTGGCGGAGTCCAACCCCCATCGGAAACGAGTCCGACTTACTGCCGGAAATGCGGATCAGGCTCTGACACCGGTCATACAGAGACCTAACAGCCCCTATTAAAGGGCCCGGTACTCCATACTTCCGGAGTACCTCCCACAAGACCCCCAGAGGGACAAGGTCGAATGCCTTCTCCAAATCCAGAAAACACATGTAGACTGGTTGGGAAAACTCCCATGCACCCTCCAGAATCCTGCTGAGGGCGTACAGCTGACCCAGTGTTCCACGGCCAGGACGAAAACCACACTGCTCCTCCTGAATCCGAGATTCGACTATCCGACGGACCCTCCTTTCCAGAACCCCGGAATAGACCTTACCAGGGAGGCTTAAGAGTGTGATTCCTCTGTAGTTGGAACACACCCACCAGTCCCCTTTTTTTAAATAGTGTTCCAAAATCAAGACTCTTTGTCACTATGAAAATTGTGGTCAGAAAATTTCTGAAGATTTAGATTCCTATTATTTCCAACTTCACCTATTAAATATTGAGTGCTGATTTTCTATTAACTTACTTGAAAATGTTTTAACTCATTCTGAGAAGAGATGTTTGGGACAAAAAATAATATTCCCATTAGAAGCCAGGTTCTTTCTTAAGGTTTATTCCTAAGATGTTCCTGTACCAAAGCATCTATAACTCGTCTGGATTAACTGTATGTGGAGACCTTCACAGCTCCTTTGCAGCCTTTAGTTTAGACAAATGCTGTCTAGATCAGAACATCACCCCGTGAGGGCTGTTATGATTTTCTACTTTTCTTTATACTTTGCAAAGTAAAATAAAGTGCCAACTGAGTGCAATCCATCGATCTAACTTATTTAACTGTATTGCATAGATGAATACTTTTTTTTACAGGACATCCTATGATGAAAATGTCGTTAAGCTGCTGCTCAGAGTGCACATATCTGAACCACAGAGAAAGTTCAAAACACTTTGGAGAGGAATGAGCATCCTCAGAGGTCATTGTTGTAGCTTTTAAATGTTAAAATGTTTCTGAATGTAGATTGTGTTCAAATCAGTAACATTATTATATTCCTACTGCGAACCGTTCAGGCTTCTTCTTCTACTGTGTAAAAATTTATATTTTTTAACTGAATCCAAATTTACTTGTAAGCACTTTTAAAACAAAGTTCTGTAAATACTTTTTGACTCTTTGCTAATCCAGAAATACTTCCATCCTTGATTTGATGAAATTTGGATTTGGATTGTCTTTTTCTGTCAGTTTTCTACTTCTATGTTTTATTCATGTTTCCTTTTATCTCTGGTACCCAATACCTGCTCAGATTGTAATGAATGCATTTCTGTAGTGATGTGATGAGATGAGCCGATGCTTGGAGGAGTTTGTCGAGTAGAGGATGGGGCTGTTTCTGTGAACCGCGTGTAGGGGCTTGCTTCATGTAGGGGAGGAGCCAATATCGATGGCGTCCAAAGTTTCGCTGCCCCGCCATACCAGGTGACCGCTTCGGGAAGTGGTTCAGCTCACCTGCGAACTTCGACAGGCATTCAGACAGCCTCAGGATTCAGTCAGGATGTTTGGACGAGAGCTGCTATCAGTTGGATAGAGTTCCGATAGATTCTAAGAATAGATTGGCTGTAAAAGCAACCAATCTAGTTGGTTAAATCTATATTGGTTAGATTAAACATAATGGTCAGAATCTGAACAAGCCACTTGTTTCAGCTGTAATGTTAGTATTTAGGGTTAATTATTAGTGCAAGTGGTGTCTGCTGCAAGACTTTGCCTTTCTATCCAGTGGTTGTTGGTTCAAAACCTGACACAGGCTTTTCAAAGTAGCTATGCTCCTTAACCAGTATTTTGACCAATTTGTATTGGTTTGACCTATTAGATTGCATAAAAGCTCTGTCAAATTAGATTGGTGGGTTTAACCAAAAGATTAGTTGAACACATAAACTACAACCTGATTAAAACCAAAAACTGTGGAAAAACTATGATCTTTGAATAAAAATGACTAAAACCTTTCATTTTGCTCACCACTGCCCAGTTTGCACAAACACTTTCACTGTCTGCTTGAGCTTATTTCACTAAAATGGCAGACAAATAGTGAACCTTAAAAGATTGTTCTCTTCTAAGACATTTTATACACAAAACCTTACAAAATATGTTATTATACAAACAATCATTAACCATTTCAAAGGAATTTAAATGGGGGAAAAAAAGAAAAACAATTGCAAAACATCCCAGATTCTATTACTAACTATAGTTCTGCTTTCCACCAGTAGGTGATGCCATGTTCACAGGAAGCTTAATGAACCTTAGGGATCGTTGAAGCAATTAGACCAAACAATTCAATGAGGCTTCATCTCTCCATCGCTATTGGGTGGTGTTGGAGACATAATATCGTTTCTGTCAGTAAATGAAGTAGTTTGTAGCTGGACCCAAAATGCAACATTGAAGGAAGATGGCAACCCGAACAGAGTTCACAGGAGGTGAGTGATGATGAAGACATGACATAAAGACGACTATCCAGCAAACTGCAGAGGGAGAGACTATGTAGACTGAGGAGGAGACTAACAGGACAAAGACTGGAGTAATGACCTGAATGGGAACAGATGAGCAGAGAAAGACGTAGAAGAGAAGCAATGGGAAGCAAGGTGACACTATGGGGCGATGGAGAGCAACTGGGAAATATAACCTAAAGATAACCGCAAACAATTGTGGAGTAAAAATGAGCACTGAGAGTTGGTATGCAAGGAAGAAAAGGTTTTATTTTACTCTGCAGAGGAGAACGACACGAGACAGCTGCATACAGCTCCCAGTGTAGCTCTGACTAGGTCGCTGCCCACCCTTGCATTATAGACTTTTTACACACGGACATTGAGTCTAACAACAGAAACACTTCATCAAAGGACATAAATTTGTTCAGATAAACATTTCAGACAACTGTTTTGCGTTCACACCAGAGACAGGACGTGAGGATCTTAAACACAATTAGGACCTGTTTATCTATGTTTCCCCCTTATCTAACCCAGGGAGGAAATTCATTTCCAAACCGTCCTTCCTTTCCCTATATCTCAGCACAAAGAATGGAACAAAGCCTCTAAACAATTACCCCCATATAGGAAGAAAGAAATGGCACACTTTAATATTTAATCCTACTAACATCCAAGGAAAAAACCACAAACCACACAATGAATGAAAAAACTAGAGCTAAGACTAAGGACTGCTGAAGAGAAGATACCTGAAAAAAAACACCAAACAGGAACAGTAAGACGAAGAAGTAATTTAAAAAACAATAGTAAAAACAGAATAACATTAAACCAAGCCTAAGTGAAAACCCAAAGTTAAACAGAACCAAAAATCCCAAAATGGCTGATCATAACAATTTCATATTCAAATCTTTCTAACCTTTTTCTCTCACATGTTTATTTTTACAGTTCTGCTTCACATTGATGTCACTTGGAGGTTCACTTAGTGAACCAAAGTGAGTTCCTGTGAATTCACCGAATGCACAGGAACTGACAGCTAGTCCTACATTTCTGTTAAACACTTTCAGAGAATAAAGGAAGCTCTAAATCCTCCTTATTTCTTCTTCTCCTCAGCTTGTGACGGGAACCACTGGGGTCCCCACTGCAGCAGCAGATGTCAGTGTAAGAATGGAGCTCAGTGTAACCCTATAACTGGAGCCTGTATCTGCAGTCCTGGATACAGCGGCTGGCGCTGTGAGGCTCAGTGTGAAACCGGCTTCTATGGTCATGGATGTCAGCAGATCTGCCAATGCCAGAATAAAGCTCTCTGCCACCATGTGACTGGAGCATGCACGTGTCCGCCAGGATACACTGGAGCTTTGTAAGTTAACCAGGATTTTATACACAGTACATAGATTAAGGGTTAATTGTTTACTTTTCAAAAGTTCTTTATGGAAATTCTAGAATACCTATTTTCACATATGAAACATTTGCACCATGATTTTGCATCAGTAGAATCAACTTAATGGATTACATCACCTAATGCAGCAAAGTAAGCAGCAGTGACAGGATGACAACCTCTGGATCGCCTGACTTTTATTTATCTGAGTGTAGAGAGGATCTAATGCTAAAGAAAAGTTATTAAAAAAACACAAGCAAAGCAAAGCCCCCTTAATCAGTCTGTGCAGCTTCTCTCAAACCAGGACAGTTTTATGGCATATATTAAGGGAACAACATAAAAAAAAGAAAATGCAGCAATAAAGACCTGTAGGATGGTTTCTATGCTGGATGAGCAGCATGACGTGATTCAGAGAGCTAGGAAGTTTGTTTTCCTTTTTGTCTTAAAGAGTGAGAGTCATAAGCTGTACTTACCTGCACAATCTGCACTATCTGTTCAATCTGCCCTACTTGCACTATCTGCACTATTTGTTCAATCTGCACTATCTGCACTATGTGCGTTATCTGCACTACGTCCACTATCTACGATATCTGCACAATATGCACTATCTGCACAATATGCACTATCTGGACTATCTGCACCTCACTGTTTTATCTGAGGCTTAAAGAGGATCACTTTTTTACGGTATGCGTTTTCTGTCGTGAAATTTGTCAAATTTTAGTTTTTTATTTTGAGGACTGATAAGCTGCACTTTCACGTCTTCCGTTTCGAGGATCACAACTTTATCTGTGTTTTGTCCTCCTGAGCTCCCATCATAGGGAAAGTTTTCTGGTTTTAAAATGTTTCGTTGATAGTTTCTGCCCAGTCTGCCCCGACTGCTTCATATTCGCTGTGCGACTCCATTGCTGACTGTTTTCTGTTGCCATTATTTTATTTCGCATTTTCCCCCAAAGTTGATGTGTTTAACTTTGTAACCACGTCTCTTCCTGTGAGACCCATTAATTGCTGCTGAACTGCTGCGTAGTCCAATTAAAATAGACCTGAGGTCTGTTTTAGTCTGAGCTACGCTGCCCCCTGCAGGAGACGCCATGACATCTTATGACACAGTTTTCTGTCAGACCGGATGCAAAATCAGATGCGGTGTGTTCAGAGCTTTAGTCTCAGAATATTTATATATCTATGTATCTATAAATGCCACACACTTCATTCTTTGTTTTGAATTTTGCATTGCCACAAAAAAATGTTAATGATTATAATTGATGAAATCACTCTGTTGTATGGATAACAGGTGTGAGGATAAGTGTCCAGTTGGTACTTATGGTGCTGATTGTGCAAAGAAGTGTGACTGTATGAAGAACAGTCGGTGCTCTCACACCAATGGAACGTGTCTGTGTGAGGAAGGCTACACAGGACAGACATGTGGCGTCCGCCTCTGCCCTGAAGGCCGTTACGGCTCAAAATGTCAGAAGAGTTGTGCGTGCTACCCTCCAGGAACACAAAGGTATGCTGTTCAATCAAACCTTCAGCAATGTATATAATGCTGCACTGTCCATGTGGAGTTTTAGAGTTGCAGAGCGCATCTTTAGTTAGAACATGTCTTTACAGAGAAAACAGGATTAATAGCAAAATCACAGCACTTACCTTTTTAAACATGAAAATAAACTGTTCAAAGCAACTTTCTAAAGATTCATCTGGTTCAACTTTGGAGGGAAAAGGTTCAGCAGATGTTTAACAAACTTTTTAAAACATTTGGTTTGATGTGATTATTGGGATAAATTTGTATCAATATTGTTCAATAAAAAAAAGACTAAACAAACAAAGAAAATAATAAAAAAAAAATATATATATATATATTTTTAAAATATATATATAAAATATTTTATTGAAATGGCCCATTTTTTTCTGACAAACAGAAAAAGTTTCATTTCTCAGAAATCTTTGTCTATGATTCTCAAACTTTTGGTTTTAAAGTCTCTGTTTATGCTTGAACTCCTAAAGTTTCGAGTTGTTGGGATTCATTTTATTGATGAACTTCCTGGGTGGAGCTTAGGATGCACGACCCGCTCATATTGGTTAGCACTGAGTAGAGGCGGCCCTCCTCCTATCGACCTCTGCCATGGAGGAGAGAGATAGAGCATCAGGAACTAACAGACGGCGGCAGATAGAAAAAAACCCTAAAATACCATGGATAAGCTTTTTATAATTGTTTTAACCGTAAACCAATGAAGATGAAGTAAAAACCAAGGTGACAAACAGTAGCTAGTGAAGGCAATAGCGCCCCCTGCCTTTGAGTTTGCTGCTGTGATGTCCTTCCCTGAGGTCTGCAGCGCTAGGCGCCGCTAAACAGCAGGGAAACGTCTCACATGGTCCGACTTTAGGAGGTTCATGTTCCGAAAAGCATCAAATGTTGGAGAATCCTAACCAAAGATGTCAAATTAAAGTTTGTTTTGCAAACAGCTTTACTTAAAAATAGTCATTTAAATAAAAAAGATTCTCGCAAATAATTGTGCAACAAATATATATAATTAATTACATACTTTTGACCACAATTTATTTCGATTGAGATAATTTATTTTATGTTTAAACAATGCTGAGATATATTTATCTCCATAGTAATGATGTCATCTTCATAAAAGTATTGCAATAGTATCTCTAATATTTTCTTACATTTTTGAAAATAAATAAACATTTAAACATAAACACAATCTAAACACAATACACATTGTTAATAAATAGACATGAAAGCTTTTCATTTATCAGATCATATTTATCATTGAAAGTCCAACCTGACTTGAGCTTCTCTAATGTGGCGCATCTCCAGCAGCAGCTGCTTTCCTATTGGCCGATATAAATCAGAAAAACAGCTGCCGTTTCACAGGAAAACTACCAAAATGAGCAAACATACCTGTAGCCGCCATGTGTCATCGATAATCACGCAGTGAATAAACTGCTTGTTTTGTTTAGACCAGGAGTCACCAATTATAAATCATCAGGGTCCGAATAAAGAAAATCATCAACCAGTAAAGGTCCAAAGACATTTTTAATTATAATCTGTTACTTTAAACAGAATTTAACACTGAAATAAAACGAGGTTTTTATGCATTAATGTTATACATTGACTTTGGAAATAAAAAGAAATATGACAAAAATTAGAAAAAATTTAAAATCTAATGTGTTTTTTGAAGTAGAGAACAACAATCGTTCAGTTTGGTTTATAGATAATTTCCTGATTCCCATATTTTCTCAAACCCCTGAACTGATGGTTTGTTCTTTTCTTTCTTTTTTCTGTCTTAATGTTGGCAGTGGGCTTTAGGCTGCCCTGCAAGGCTTTAAACCTGGGTTTAACCGGAGACTAAGCCATTCTCAAGCACATATCAAGGAGCTCATTTTGAGCCTGGATCCAGATTTATTGTTGATTCTGTTCATGGTGGAGAATCCTGCTTCACAGCAGCAGGTTGAGCCAAACATCCTCTAAATGTGCAGGGTCATCTTGACTTAGAGAGGAAGAAGATCGTATTAGTTTACAGCAAACAGACATTTCTGTATTTGAGTCAAACTTCATCAAATCTTTACTTCTTGCCAAATCCCCCGGCTGCCCTTTAAAAGAAGGTTTTAAAAATCTGTCAAGATTTCCTGGTAGGTAAAGGTAAAATATAAAAATAGAAACTATTAAAAGGCTTCCAACAAATCAAAGTTTTCTAAGCTTTATATTTTCAGTGTTAGAAACTCCAAGCATGCAAATCAAAAGAACATTTTAATAAAGGTGACGGTATGGCCGCGATGTCGTGAACAAACTCCAGAAGGAATTAGCTAACAACAGGCAGAAACTTTTAAGAAGTTATAGTTCTGAAAACATGAAGTTTAAGAAAAATGTTGTTTTCAACCACTAAACATTTTTCTACCTGCCCTGAGCACTGCAGCTAAGCTGCCTGAAAGGTAGGTCCTTCCTCAATATTTAAATCAGTATGTTATGACCAGAAAACAGAGAAACCTGAATTCAACCACATGCAACAGTTAATGTTAAACCGTTTAATAGAAAAGGAAACTGCTGCAGGTCAGGGAGGATTGAGCAGAGTTCTGGAAGGAGTTTGGACAGTTGAGTGACCAGGCAAAAACAGAGGGAGATGTTTCCAGTGTTGAATTCTGGTTCTTCTTTGAGTTTGGGGACAAACTATGAGAGTTGCTTAAGAAGCCCGTTGGTGTGTGACATCACCAGTGATCCTCAGAGGATTCCTGAATCCGTCATGGTTGGTTTGGAGGAATCCTTCTTTGACAGTTACTCCTAGGTCCTGGGTAATGCACAGGGTGAGATCTGTGAAAGCAGAGACAGTCAGAATGATTGGGGAGAATCCGGAACCCAGAACAGGGGACAGAAAACAGGCCAGAGAACCAAAAACACACCATGAGAAGTCTGATGGGGTTCAGATGGCTGAGAGAATCAGGAAGTAGAATCAGGTCAGAATCAGCTAGACAAGTAACAGCAACGCTGCATTAAACCCACAAATGTCTCTAAAAATCTTGAACTGGTGACTGGGCTGAGAGCTGGTTATATAGTCAGGTAAACGGACTCCAAGGTCTTTAGTGGTTTACCCAGGACATGAATTCTCATGCTTCTAAGGAGCTGAAGACGAACGGCCACCAGGTTCACCGTCTCAAAGATCGGGAATGGGCCGATGAAGCGAGCTGCCAGTTTTCTGCTGTCCACACGCAGCGTGGTCTATGACATCAGGAATCAGACATAGCTCTGGTAGCCTACATTACTTATTATGTTCTGTGCGTCGGCTCTGCTGTGCCGCCAGTGCATTTTTTTAACATGACTGAAAATAAAGTTTGAAAGAAACGGTTTCATAGAACAACAACATAGAAGATAACTGCATAGGCTACAGAAAATTAAAGTTACGTCTGTTTTGTGTTGCGGATCTGCTGCGCCGCATTAAGGAATCACTTCACATATTTATCCATGGTTCCCTGGATCAGAGCGTCCAACACCGAGTTCACTTCTTTTTCAAAACCATGTAAAAGGTCAAAGTTTTTGAAACCAACATGCAGGAGACCAGTCTTTAAAATGCAAACTGCATTCCTCATCTCAGTTATGGAAGAGACAACAGTCTCCTCTTCCTCATCCTCCTCCTCCTCGATGGGCACAGCACTGGTACCCGCACCAAAGCGCTCTGGTACCTCCGAGCTAGCTAGGCAGAAGCAGATGCCCAGAAAGGAATCATGAGAGTAAAAAAATAAAATAACTTTGCTACACGTAATTTTAAAATGATTTTTGCACGTTTACATTCATAAAATGGCCAAAAATGAACACTGTAAGCAGATTTCTTGATCACTTTAAACAAATTAATTAAACAGCATTTGTAAAGAAATGATTCTGTCTCAAGCATTTTGATCTAAATAAGCGGTTGATTTCTACATCGCCTGATCACTATAAGCGGATTCCAATGTACTTCATTTCTGCCCTCTCTTTGTTTATCAGTGACAGGGTTTGTGTCAGTCACTGTCTAAATCTGCCTATATTCTGCCTTTAATATATTTATCGCTCACCCTGGTAGGATGGGAAATATGTCATTTAATCAGATAATAATCAGACTGTCATTTATTGTTTATGAACATGCCCCCTACTGGCTGTGTGTTAAAACAACAGATGAAAGTGTGAATCAAACTCCAATCATGGTCCAAAAGATAATTCTGCACATATATGAAATAAATTCTCCACATTTTAAAGCTACAATGTGTAATAATTACAGGGATATACAGTCAGAAATGTAATATATTATACATAACTATGTTATCTATCATCATCTACGAGCTCAGCCTCTTAACCTTAATATTTGCGTTGCCTTAGAATTCGTTATTTATAATTACATAGGAGTGGGTCTCGCAGCCATGGAGGCAGACATCTTTGCGCTACGGCAGCGCAGAGCCAACAAACTAGCGATTGCGAGATCGCCCATTACGCTCGAAAGTAACTACGGCAAGTTGAGAGAGATGAACTGAGACGGTACTGAACAATAGATGTATTAAAATGATCTATGTAAACAAACCTCATCACTTGAGAAGGTAGGTGATGCGGACGTCGTGGAAGACATTTTGTCCCGTAACGCTCGCCGTACTGTTGGGGGGGAGAAGCGTTGGGGTGAGATGTTCATGTTGCTGCGGTCTACAGTCTGGACGTTAGATGTCGCTAAAAATTACACACTGTAGCTTTAAATAAAATTATAAGTTATCAACAAAATCATGAATCAATAAACTTTGACTAAAACTATTAATGCTCTTTTAAATAATAAAAGGTCAAATCAAGAAGAAACATGTTGAGATGAAAGTTGACTTTAAACCTCGCTGAGGTGTGGGAAATGTGGGCATAGTTGTTCTGAGCAAAAGATGAATAAGCATTTGATTTTAGATGTCTATTAGGGTGCATTCAAACTGAATGTGGTCATTTCCTTCTCCGCAGGCCGCTCCTCTCTCCATGGTTTAAAGCGCCTTCGGTGCGAAGGCTTCCTTATGGTGCAATGTTGTTTACATCTCTTGTGTTTTCTCTTTTACTAGCTGCCACCCAGTGTCAGGGAAGTGCACATGTCTGGATGGTTGGTCAGGACTCTATTGCAATGAGACGTGCACACCAGGATTTTATGGAAAATCTTGCAGTGAATTGTGTGAGTGCCAGAATGGAGCCGACTGCCACAGTGTGACTGGAGAATGTTCCTGCACCGCTGGCTTTATGGTAAGTGTTATTAAATCATGCACAATTGCTCCTTCATGTTACTGCAGGTGAACCCAATATTCAGTCTCGGCAGAAGGTACCTGGTTTAAAGTGCTGGTTGAACTACTGAAGCAAAGGCAAATCACACCATAAACTAGTGAAGCAAAGCAAATAACTTCATGAACTAGTGAAGCAAAGCAAATAACTCCAGGAACTAGTGAAGCAAAGCAAATCACTCCATGAACTAGTGAAGCCAAGCAAATAACTTCATGAACTAGTGAAGCAAAGAAAATCACTCCATGAACTAGTGAAGCCAAGCAAATCATTCCATGAACTAGTGAAGCCAAGCAAATCACTTCATGAACTAGTGAAGCAAAGCAAATCACTCCATGAACTACTGAAGCAAAGCAAATAACTCCAGGAACTAGTGAAGCAAAGCAAATCACTCCATGAACTATTGAAGCCAAGGCAAATAACTCCATGAACTAGTGAAGCAAAGCAAATCACTCCATGAACTAGTGAAGCAAAGAAAATAGCTCCATGAACTAGTGAAGCAAAGAAAATAGCTCCATGAACTAGTGAAGCAAAGCAAATCACTCCATGAACTATTGAAGCCAAGGCAAATCACTCCATGAACTAGTGAAGCAAAGCAAATCCCTCCATGAACTAGTGAAGCAAAGCAAATCAATTCATGAACTAGTGAAGAAAAGCAAATCACTCCATGAACTAGTGAAGCAAAGCAAATCACTCCATGAACTAGTGAAGCAAAGCAAATCACACTATGAACTAGTGAAGCAAAGCAAATCACTCCATGAACCAGTGAAGCAAAGCAAATCACTCCATGAATTGGTGAAGCCAAGCAAATCACTCCATGAACTAGTGAAGCAAAGCAAATCACACCATGAAGTAGTGAAGCAAAGCAAATCACACCATGAACTAGTGAAGCAAAGCAAATCCCACCATGAATTGGTGAAGCCAAGCAAATCACTCCATGAACTAGTGAAGCCAAGCAAATCACTTCATGAACTAGTGAAGCAAAGCAAATCACTCCATGAACTAGTGAAGCAAAGCAAATCACTCCATAAACTAGTGAAGCAAAGCAAATCACACCATGAACTAGTGAAGCAAAGCAAATCACTCCATGAACCAGTGAAGCAAAGCAAATCACTCCATGAATTGGTGAAGCCAAGCAAATCACTCCATGAACTAGTGAAGCAAAGCAAATCACACCATGAATTGGTGAAGCCAAGCAAATCACTCCATGAACTAGTGAAGCAAAGCAAATCACACCATGAATTGGTGAAGCCAAGCAAATCACTCCATGAACTAGTGAAGCAAAGCAAATCACTCCATGAACCAGTGAAGCAAAGCAAATCACTCCATGAATTGGTGAAGCCAAGCAAATCACTCCATGAACCAGTGAAGCAAAGCAAATCACTCCATGAATTGGTGAAGCCAAGCAAATCACACCAGGAACTATTGAAGCAAAGCAAATCACACCATGAACTAGTGAAGCAAAGCAAATCACTCCATGAACCAGTGAAGCAAAGCAAATCACTCCATGAATTGGTGAAGCCAAGCAAATCACTCCATTAACTAGTGAAGCAAAGCAAATCACACCATGAACTAGTGAAGCAAAGCAAATCCCACCATGAATTGGTGAAGCCAAGCAAATCACTCCATGAACTAGTGAAGCCAAGCAAATCAATTCATGAACTAGTGAAGCAAAGCAAATCACTCCATGAACTAGTGAAGCAAAGCAAATCACTCCATAAACTAGTGAAGCAAAGCAAATCACACCATGAACTAGTGAAGCAAAGCAAATCACTCCATGAACCAGTGAAGCAAAGCAAATCACTCCATGAATTGGTGAAGCCAAGCAAATCACTCCATGAACTAGTGAAGCAAAGCAAATCACACCATGAACTAGTGAAGCAAAGCAAATCACACCATGAATTGGTGAAGCCAAGCAAATCACTCCATGAACTAGTGAAGCAAAGCAAATCACACCATGAATTGGTGAAGCCAAGCAAATCTCTCCATGAACTAGTGAAGCAAAGCAAATCACTCCATGAACCAGTGAAGCAAAGCAAATCACTCCATGAATTGGTGAAGCCAAGCAAATCACTCCATGAACCAGTGAAGCAAAGCAAATCACTCCATGAATTGGTGAAGCCAAGCAAATCACACCATGAACTAGTGAAGCAAAGCAAATCACACCATGAACTAGTGAAGCAAAGCAAATCCCTCCATGAACTAGTGAAGCAAAGCAAATCACACCATGAACTAGTGAAGCAAAGCAAATCACTCCATGAACCAGTGAAGCAAAGCAAATCACTCCATGAATTGGTGAAGCCAAGCAAATCACTCCATGAACTAGTGAAGCAAATAAAATCACACCATGAACTAGTGAAGCAAAGCAAATCACACCATGAACTACTGAAACAATGCAAATCACTCCATGAACCAGTGAAGCAAAACAAATCACTCCATGAATTGGTGAAGCCAAGCAAATCACTCCATGAACTAGTGAAGCAAAGCAAATCACACCATGAACTAGTGAAGCAAAGCAAATCACTCCAGGAACTAGTGAAGCCAAGGAAATCACTTCATGAACTAGTGAAGCCAAGCAAATCACTTCATGTACTAGTAAAGCACAGCAAATCACTCCATGAACTAGTGAAACAAAGCAAATCACTCCATGAACTAGTAAAGCACAGCAAATCACTCCATGAACTACTGATTTTACCAGGATTTTATGGAAAATCTTGCAGTGAATTGTGTGAGTGCCAGAATGGAGCCGACTGCCACAGTGTGAGTGGAGAATGTTCCTGCACCGCTGGCTTTATGTTAAGTGTTATTAAATCATGCACATTTGCTCCTTCATGTTATTGAAGGTGAACCTTATATTCAGTCTCGGCAGAAGGTACCTGGTTTAAAGTGCTGGTTGAACTACTGAAGCAAAGGCAAATCACTCCATGAACTACTGAAGCAAAGCAAATCACTCCAGGAACTACTGAAGCAAAGGCAAATCACTCCATGAACTACTGAAGCAAAGGCAAATCACTCCATGAACTACTGAAGCAAAGGCAAATCACACCATAAACTAGTGAAGCAAAGCAAATAACTTCATGAACTAGTGAAGCAAAGCAAATCACTCCAGGAACTAGTGAAGCAAAGCAAATAACTCCATGAACTAGTGAAGCCAAGCAAATCACTCCAGGAACTAGTGAAGCAAAGCAAATCACTCCATGAACTAGTGAAGCAAAGCAAATCACTGCAGGAATTAGTGAAGCAAAGCAAATCACTCCATGAACTAGTGAAGCAAAGCAAATCCCTCCATGAACTAGTGAATCAAAGCAAATCACTTCATGAACTAGTGAAGCCAAGGAAATCACTTCATGAACTAGTGAAGCCAAGCAAATCACTTCATGAACTAGTGAAGCAAGGCAAATCACTCCATGAACTAGTAAAGCAAAGCAAATCACTCCATGAACTAGTGAAGCCAAACAAATCACTTCATGAACTAGTGAAGCAAAGCAAATCGCTCCATGTACTAGTAAAGCACAGCAAATCACTCCATGAACTAGTGAAACAAAGCAAATCACTCCATGAACTAGTAAAGCACAGCAAATCACTCCATGAACTACTGATTTTACCAGGATTTTATGGAAAATCTTGCAGTGAATTGTGTGAGTGCCAGAATGGAGCCGACTGCCACAGTGTGAGTGGAGAATGTTCCTGCACCGCTGGCTTTATGTTAAGTGTTATTAAATCATGCACATTTGCTCCTTCATGTTATTGCAGGTGAACCTAATATTCAGTCTCGGCAGAAGGTACCTGGTTTAAAGTGCTGGTTGAACTACTGAAGCAAAGGCAAATCACACCATAAACTAGTGAAGCAAAGCAAATAACTTCATGAACTAGTGAAGCAAAGCAAATCACTCCAGGAACTAGTGAAGCAAAGCAAATAACTCCATGAACTAGTGAAGCCAAGCAAATCACTCCAGGAACTAGTGAAGCAAAGCAAATCACTCCATGAACTAGTGAAGCCAAGCAAATCACTTCATGAACTAGTGAAGCAAAGCAAATCACTCCAGGAATTAGTGAAGCAAAGCAAATCACTCCATGAACTAGTGAAGCAAAGCAAATCCCTCCATGAACTAGTGAAGCCAAGCAAATCACTTCATGAACTAGTGAAGCAAAGCAAATCACTCCATGTACTAGTAAAGCACAGCAAATCACTCCATGAACTGGTGAAACAAAGCAAATCACTCCATGAACTAATGAAGCCAAGCAAATCACTCCAGGAACTAGTGAAGCCAAGCAAATCACTTCATGAACTAGTGAAAGCAAGCAAATCACTTCATGAACTAGTGAAGCAAGGCAAATCACTCCATGAACTAGTAAAGCAAAGCAAATCACTCCATGAACTAGTGAAGCCAAGCAAATCACTTCATGAACTAGTGAAGCAAAGCAAATCTCTCCATGAACTAGTGAAGCAAAGCAAATCACTTCATGAACTAGTGAAGCAAAGCAAATCACTCAATGAACTAGTGAAGCCAAGCAAATCACTTCATGAACTAGTGAAGCAAAGCAAATCACTCCATGAACTAGTAAAGCACAGCAAATCACTCCATGAACTAGTGAAACAAAGCAAATCACTCCATGAACTAGTAAAGCACAACAAATCACTCCATGAACCACTGATTTTACCAGGTTTTTATGGAAAATCTTGCAGTGAATTGTGTGAGTGCCAGAATGGAGCCGACTGCCACAGTGTGAGTGGAGAATGTTCCTGCACTGCTGGCTTTATGGTAAGTGTTATTAAATCATGCACATTTGCTCCTTCAAGTTATTGCAGGTGAACCCAATATTCAGTCTCGGCAGAAGGTACCTGGTTTAAAGTGCTGGTTGAACTACTGAAGCAAAGGCAAATCACTCCATGAACTACTGAAGCAAAGCAAATCACTCCAGGAACTAGTGAAGCAAAGCAAATCACTCCATGAACTAGTGAAGCAAAGCAAATCACTCCATGAACTAGTGAAGCAAAGCAAATCACTCCAGGAACTAGTGAAGCAAAGCAAATCACTCCATGAACTATCGAAGCCAAGGCAAATCACTCCATGAACTAGTGAAGCAAAGCAAATCACTCCAGGAACTAGTGAAGCCAAGCAAATCACTTCATGAACTAGTGAAGCAAAGCAAATCACTCCATGAACTAGTAAAGCACAGCAAATCACTCCATGAACTAGTGAAACAAAGCAAATCACTCCATGAACAAGTAAAGCACAGCAAATCACTCCATGAACTACTGATTTTACCAGGTTTTATGGAAAATCTTGCAGTGAATTGTGTGAGTGCCAGAATGGAGCCGACACCCACAGTCTGACTGGAGAATGTTCCTGCACTGCTGGCTTTATGGTAAGTGTTATTAAATCATGCACATTTGCTCCTTCAGGTTATTGCAGGTGAACCCAATATTCAGTCTCGGCAGAAGGTACCTGGTTTAAAGTGCTGGTTGAACTACTGAAGCAAAGGCAAATCACTCCATGAACTACTGAAGCAAAGCAAATCACTCCAGGAACTAGTGAAGCAAAGCAAATCACTCCATGAACTAGTGAAGCAAAGCAAATAACTTCATGAACTAGTGACACAAAGCAAATCACTCCAGGAACTAGTGAAGCAAAGCAAATCACTCCATGAACTAGTGAAGCAAAGCAAATCACTTCATGAACTAGTGAAGCAAAGCAAATCACTCCAGGAACTAGTGAAGCAAAGCAAATCACTCCATGAACTAGTGAAGCAAAGCAAATAACTCCAGGAACTGGTGAAGCAAAGCAAATCACTCCATGAACTATTGAAGCCAAGGCAAATCACTCCATGAACTAGTGAAGCAAAGCAAATCACTCCATGAACTAGTGAAGCAAAGCAAATCACTCCAGGAAACAGTGAAGCAAAGCAAATCACTCCATGAACTATTGAAGCCAAGGCAAATCACTCCATGAACTAGTGAAGCAAAGCAAATCACACCATGAACTAGTGAAGCAAAGCAAATCACTCCATGAACCAGTGAAGCAAAGCAAATCACTCCATGAATTGGTGAAGCCAAGCAAATCACTCCATGAACTAGTGAAGCAAAGCAAATCACACCATGAAGTAGTGAAGCAAAGCAAATCACACCATGAACTAGTGAAGCAAAGCAAATCCCACCATGAATTGGTGAAGCCAAGCAAATAACTCCATGAACTAGTGAAGCCAAGCAAATCACTTCATGAACTAGTGAAGCAAAGCAAATCACTCCATGAACTAGTGAAGCAAAGCAAATCACTCCATAAACTAGTGAAGCAAAGCAAATCACACCATGAACTAGTGAAGCAAAGCAAATCACTCCATGAACCAGTGAAGCAAAGCAAATCACTCCATGAATTGGTGAAGCCAAGCAAATCACTCCATGAACTAGTGAAGCAAAGCAAATCACACCATGAACTAGTGAAGCAAAACAAATCACACCATGAATTGGTGAAGCCAAGCAAATCACTCCATGAACTAGTGAAGCAAAGCAAATCACACCATGAATTGGTGAAGCCAAGCAAATCACTCAGTGAACTAGTGAAGCAAAGCAAATCACTCCATGAACCAGTGAAGCAAAGCAAATCACTCCATGAATTGGTGAAGCCAAGCAAATCACTCCATGAACCAGTGAAGCAAAGCAAATCACTCCATGAATTGGTGAAGCCAAGCAAATCACACCAGGAACTATTGAAGCAAAGCAAATCACACCATGAACTAGTGAAGCAAAGCAAATCACTCCATGAACCAGTGAAGCAAAGCAAATCACTCCATGAATTGGTGAAGCCAAGCAAATCACTCCATTAATTAGTGAAGCAAAGCAAATCACACGATGAACTAGTGAAGCAAAGCAAATCACACCATGAACTAGTGAAGCAAAGCAAATCCCACCATGAATTGGTGAAGCCAAGCAAATCACTCCATGAACTAGTGAAGCCAAGCAAATCACTTCATGAACTAGTGAAGCAAAGCAAATCACTCCATGAACTAGTGAAGCAAAGCAAATCACTCCATAAACTAGTGAAGCAAAGCAAATCACACCATGAACTAGTGAAGCAAAGCAAATCACTCCATAAACTAGTGAAGCAAAGCAAATCACTCCATGAACTAGTGAAGCCCAGGCAAATCACTCCATGAACTAGTGAAGCCAAGCAAATCACTCCATGAACTAGTGAAGCCAAGCAAATCACTCCAGGAACTAGTGAAGCCAAGCAAATCACTTCATGAACTAGTGAAGCCAAGCAAATCACTTCATGAACTATCAAAGCCAAGGCAAATCACTCCATGAACTAGTGAAGCAAAGCAAATCACTCCATGAACTAGTGAAGCAAAGCAAATCACTCCAGGAAACAGTGAAGCAAAGCAAATCACTCCATGAACTATTGAAGCCAAGGCAAATCACTCCATGAACTAGTGAAGCAAAGCAAATCACTCCATGAACTAGTGAAGCAAAGCAAATCACTCCATGAACTAGTGAAGCAAAGCAAATCACTCCAGGAACTAGTGAAGCAAAGCAAATCACTCCATGAACTATCAAAGCCAAGGCAAATCACTCCATGAACTAGTGAAGCAAAGCAAATCACACCATGAACTAGTGAAGCAAAGCAAATCACTCCATGAACTAGTGAAGCCAAGCACATCACTCCAGGAACTAGTGAAGCCAAGCAAATCACTTCATGAACTAGTGAAGCAAGACAAATCACTCCATGAACTAGTGAAGCAAAGCAAATCACTCCATGAACTAGTGAAGCAAAGCAAATAACTTCATGAACTAGTGACACAAAGCAAATCACTCCAGGAACTAGTGAAGCAAAGCAAATCACTCCACGAACTAGTGAAGCAAAGCAAATCACTTCATGAACTAGTGAAGCAAAGCAAATCACTCCAGGAACTAGTGAAGCAAAGCAAATCACTCCATGAACTAGTGAAGCAAAGCAAATAACTCCAGGAACTAGTGAAGCAAAGCAAATCACTCCATGAACTATTGAAGCCAAGGCAAATCACTCCATGAACTAGTGAAGCAAAGCAAATCACTCCATGAACTAGTGAAGCAAAGCAAATCACTCCATGAACTAGTGAAGCAAAGCAAATCACTCAAGGAAACAGTGAAGCAAAGCAAATCACTCCATGAACTATTGAAGCCAAGCAAATCACTTCATGAACTAGTGAAGCAAGACAAATCACTCCATGAACTAGTGAAGCAAAGGAAATCACACCATGAACTAGTGAAGAAAAACAAATCACTCCAGAAACTAGTGAAGCCAAGCAAATCACTTCATGAACTAGTGAAGCCAAGCAAATCACTTCATGAATTAGTGAAGCAAGGCAAATCTCTCCATGAACCAGTAAAGCAAAGCAAATTACTCCATGAACTAGTGAAGCAAAGCAAATCACTTCATGAACTAGTGAAGCAAAGCAAATCACTCCATGAACTAGTAAAGCACAGCAAATCACTCCACGAACTAGTGAAACAGAGCAAATCACTCCATGAACTAGTAAAGCACAGCAAATCACTCCATGAACTAGTGAAACAAAGCAAATCACTCCATGAACTAGTAAAGCACAGCAAATCACTCCATGAACTACTGATTTTACCAGGATTTTATGGAAAATCTTGCAGTGAATTGTGTGAGTGCCAGAATGGAGCCGACTGCCACAGTGTGAGTGGAGAATGTTCCTGCACCGCTGGCTTTATGTTAAGTGTTATTAAATCATGCACATTTGCTCCTTCATGTTACTGCAGGTGAACCCAATATTCAGTCTCGACAGAAGGCACCTGGTTTAAAGTGCTGGTTGAACTACTGAAGCAAAGGAAAATCACACCATGAACTAGTGAAGCAAAGCAAATCACTCCAGGAACTAGTGAAGCAAAGCAAATCACTTCATGAACTAGTGAAGCAAAGCAAATCATTCCATGAACTAGTGAAGCAAAGCAAATCACTCCAGGAACTAGTGAAGCAAAGCAAATCACTCCAGGAACTAGTGAAGCAAAGCAAATCACTCCATGAACTAGTGAAGCAAAGCAAATCACTCCATGAACTAGTGAAGCAAAGCAAATCAATTCATGAACTAGTGAAGCAAAGCAAATCACTCCATGAACTAGTGAAGCACAGGCAAATCACTCCATGAACTAGTGAAGCAAAGCAAATCACTTCATGAACTAGTGAAGCAAAGCAAATCACTTCATGAACTAGTGAAGCAAAGCAAATCACTTCATGAACTAGTGAAGCAAAGCTAATCACTCCAGGAACTAGTGAAGCAAAGCAAATCACTCCAGGAACTAGTGAAGCAAAGCAAATCACTCCATGAACTATTGAAGCCAAGGCAAATCACTCCATGAACTAGTGAAGCAAAGCAAATCACTCCATGAACTCCATGAACTAGTGAAGCAAAGCAAATCACTCCATGAACTAGTGAAGCAAAAAAAAATCACTCCATGAACTAGTGAAGCAAAGCAAATCACTCCAGGAACTAGTGAAGCAAAGCAAATCACTCCATGAACTATCGAAGCCAAGGCAAATCACTCCATGAACTAGTGAAGCAAAGCAAATAACTTCATGAACTAGTGAAGCAAAGCAAATCACTCCAGGAACTAGTGAAGCAAAGCAAATCACTTCATGAACTAGTGAAGCAAAGCAAATCATTCCATGAACTAGTGAAGCAAAGCAAATCACTCCATGAACTAGTGAAGCAAAGCAAATCACTTCATGAACTAGTGAAGCAAAGCAAATCACTCCAGGAACTACTGAAGCAAAGCAAATCACTCCAGGAACTAGTGAAGCAAAGCAAATCACTCCATGAACTAGTGAAGCAAAGCAAATCACTCCATGAACCAGTGAAGCAAAGCAAATCACTCCATGAACTAGTGAAGCCAAGCAAATCACTCCAGGAACTAGTGAAGCCAAGCAAATCACTTCATGAACTAGTGAAGCAAGGCAAATCACTCCATGAACTAGTGAAGCAAAGCAAATCACACCATGAACTAGTGAAGCAAAACAAATCACTCCAGGAACTAGTGAAGCCAAGCAAATCACTTCATGAACTAGTGAAGCCAAGCAAATCACTTCATGAATTAGTGAAGCAAGGCAAATCTCTCCATGAACCAGTAAAGCAAAGCAAATTACTCCATGAACTAGTGAAGCAAAGCAAATCACTTCATGAACTAGTGAAGCAAAGCAAATCACTCCATGAACTAGTAAAGCACAGCAAATCACTCCATGAACTAGTGAAACAAAGCAAATCACTCCATGAACTAGTAAAGCACAGCAAATCCCTCCATGAACTAGTGAAACAAAGCAAATCACTCCATGAACTAGTAAAGCACAGCAAATCACTCCATGAACTACTGATTTTACCAGGATTTTATGGAAAATCTTGCAGTGAATTGTGTGAGTGCCAGAATGGAGCCGACTGCCACAGTGTGACTGGAGAATGTTGCTGCACTTCTGGCTTTATGGTAAGTGTTATTAAATCATGCACATTTGCTCCTTCATGTTGCTGCAGGTGAACCCAATATTCAGTCTCGACAGAAGGTACCTGGTTTAAAGTGCTGGTTGAACTACTGAAGCAAAGGCAAATCACACCATAAATTAGTGAAGCAAAGCAAATCACTTCATGAACTAGTGAAGCAAAGCAAATCACTCCAGGAACTGGTGAAGCAAAGCAAATCACTTCATGAACTAGTGAAGCAAAGCAAATCATTCCATGAACTAGTGAAGCAAAGCAAATCACTCCATGAACTAGTGAAGCAAAGCAAATCACTCCAGGAACTAGTGAAGCAAAGCAAATCACTCCAGGAACTAGTGAAGCAAAGCAAATCACTCCATGAACTAGTGAAGCAAAGCAAATAACTCCAGGAACTAGTGAAGCAAAGCAAATCACTCCATGAACTAGTGAAGCAAAGCAAATCACTCCATGAACTATTGAAGCAAAGCAAATCACTTCATGAACTAGTGAAGCAAAGCAAATCACTCCATGAACTAGTGAAGCCGAAGCAAATCACTCCATGAACTAGTGAATCAAAGCAAATCACTCCATGAACTAGTAAAGCAAAGCAAATCACACCATGAACTAGTGAAGCAAAGCAAATCACTCCAGGAACCAGTGAAGCCAAGCAAATCACTTTATGAACTAGTGAAGCCAAGCAAATCACTTCATGAACTAGTGAAGCAAAGCAAATCACTCCATGAACTAGTAAAGCAAAGCAAATCACTCCAGGAACTAGTGAAGCAAAGCAAATCACTCCAGGAACTAGTGAAGCAAAGCAAATCACTCCATGAACTATCGAAGCCAAGGCAAATCACTCCATGAACTAGTGAAGCAAAGCAAATCCCACCATGAACTAGTGAAGCAAAGCAAATCACTCCATGAACTAGTGAAGCCAAGCAAATCACTCCAGGAACTAGTGAAGCCAAGCAAATCACTTCATGAACTAGTGAAGCCAAGCAAATCACTTCATGAACTAGTGAAGCAAGGCAAATCACTCCATGAACTAGTGAAGCAAAGCAAATCACACCATGAACTAGTGAAACAAAACAAATCACTCCAGGAACTAGTGAAGCCAAGCAAATCACTTCATGAACTAGTGAAGCCAAGCAAATCACTTCATGAATTAGTGAAGCAAGGCAAATCTCTCCATGAACCAGTAAAGCAAAGCAAATTACTCCATGAACTAGTGAAGCAAAGCAAATCACTTCATGAACTAGTGAAGCAAAGCAAATCACTCCATGAACTAGTAAAACACAGCAAATCACTCCATGAACTAGTGAAACAAAGCAAATCACTCCATGAACTAGTAAAGCACAGCAAATCACTCCATGAACTAGTGAAACAAAGCAAATCACTCCATGAACTAGTAAAGCACAGCAAATCACTCCATGAACTAGTGAAACAAAGCAAATCACTCCATGAACTAGTAAAGCACAGCAAATCACTCCATGAACTACTGATTTTACCAGGATTTTATGGAAAATCTTGCAGTGAATTGTGTGAGTGCCAGAATGGAGCCGACTGCCACAGTGTGACTGGAGAATGTTCCTGCACTTCTGGCTTTATGGTAAGTGTTATTAAATCATGCACATTTGCTCCTTCATGTTGCTGCAGGTGAACCCAATATTCAGTCTCGACAGAAGGTACCTGGTTTAAAGTGCTGGTTGAACTACTGAAGCAAAGGCAAATCACACCATAAACTAGTGAAGCAAAGCAAATAACTTCATGAACTAGTGAAGCAAAGCAAATCACTCCAGGAACTAGTGAAGCAAAGCAAATCACTTCATGAACTAGTGAAGCAAAGCAAATCATTCCATGAACTAGTGAAGCAAAGAAAATCACTCCATGAACTAGTGAAGCAAAGCAAATCACTCCAGGAACTAGTGAAGCAAAGCAAATCACTCCAGGAACTAGTGAAGCAAAGCAAATCACTCCAGGAACTAGTGAAGCAAAGCAAATCACTCCATGAACTAGTGAAGCAAAGCAAATCACTCCATGAACTATTGAAGCAAAGCAAATCACTTCATGAACTAGTGAAGCAAAGCAAATCACTCCATGAACTAGTGAAGCCGAAGCAAATCACTCCATGAACTAGTGAATCAAAGCAAATCACTCCATGAACTAGTAAAGCAAAGCAAATCACACCATGAACTAGTGAAGCAAAGCAAATCACTCCATGAACTAGTGAAGCAAAGCAAATCACTCCAGGAACCAGTGAAGCCAAGCAAATAACTTTATGAACTAGTGAAGCCAAGCAAATCACTTCATGAACTAGTGAAGCAAAGCAAATCACTCCATGAACTAGTAAAGCAAAGCAAATCACTCCAGGAACTAGTGAAGCAAAGCAAATCACTCCAGGATCTAGTGAAGCAAAGCAAATCACTCCAGGAACTAGTGAAGCAAAGCAAATCACTCCAGGAACTAGTGAAGCAAAGCAAATCACTCCATGAACTAGTGAAGCAAAGCAAATCAATTCATGAAATAGTGAAGCAAAGCAAATCACTCCATGAACTAGTGAAGCCCAGGCAAATCACTCCATGAACTAGTGAAGCAAAGCAAATCACACCATGAACTAGTGAAGCAAAGCAAATCACTCCATGAACTAGTGAAGCAAAGCAAATCACTCCATGAACTATTGAAGCAAAGCAAATCACTTCATGAACTAGTGAAGCAAAGCAAATCACTCCATGAACTAGTGAAGCCGAAGCAAATCAATCCATGAACTAGTGAAGCAAAGCAAATCACTCCATGAACTAGTGAAACAAAGCAAATCACTCCATGAACTAGTAAAGCACAGCAAATCACTCCATGAACTAGTGAAACAAAGCAAATCACTCCATGAACTAGTAAAGCACAGCAAATCACTCCATGAACTACTGATTTTACCAGGATTTTATGGAAAATCTTGCAGTGAATTGTGTGAGTGCCAGAATGGAGCCGACTGCCACAGTGTGACTGGAGAATGTTCCTGCACTTCTGGCTTTATGGTAAGTGTTATTAAATCATGCACATTTGCTCCTTCATGTTGCTGCAGGTGAACCCAATATTCAGTCTCGACAGAAGGTACCTGGTTTAAAGTGCTGGTTGAACTACTGAAGCAAAGGCAAATCACACCATAAACTAGTGAAGCAAAGCAAATAACTTCATGAACTAGTGAAGCAAAGCAAATCACTCCAGGAACTAGTGAAGCAAAGCAAATCACTTCATGAACTAGTGAAGCAAAGCAAATCATTCCATGAACTAGTGAAGCAAAGAAAATCACTCCATGAACTAGTGAAGCAAAGCAAATCACTCCAGGAACTAGTGAAGCAAAGCAAATCACTCCAGGAACTAGTGAAGCAAAGCAAATCACTCCAGGAACTAGTGAAGCAAAGCAAATCACTCCATGAACTAGTGAAGCAAAGCAAATCACTCCATGAACTATTGAAGCAAAGCAAATCACTTCATGAACTAGTGAAGCAAAGCAAATCACTCCATGAACTAGTGAAGCCGAAGCAAATCACTCCATGAACTAGTGAATCAAAGCAAATCACTCCATGAACTAGTAAAGCAAAGCAAATCACACCATGAACTAGTGAAGCAAAGCAAATCACTCCATGAACTAGTGAAGCAAAGCAAATCACTCCAGGAACCAGTGAAGCCAAGCAAATCACTTTATGAACTAGTGAAGCCAAGCAAATCACTTCATGAACTAGTGAAGCAAAGCAAATCACTCCATGAACTAGTAAAGCAAAGCAAATCACTCCAGGAACTAGTGAAGCAAAGCAAATCACTCCAGGATCTAGTGAAGCAAAGCAAATCACTCCAGGAACTAGTGAAGCAAAGCAAATCACTCCAGGAACTAGTGAAGCAAAGCAAATCACTCCATGAACTAGTGAAGCAAAGCAAATCAATTCATGAAATAGTGAAGCAAAGCAAATCACTCCATGAACTAGTGAAGCCCAGGCAAATCACTCCATGAACTAGTGAAGCAAAGCAAATCACACCATGAACTAGTGAAGCAAAGCAAATCACTCCATGAACTAGTGAAGCAAACTAAATCACTCCATGAACTATTGAAGCAAAGCAAATCACTTCATGAACTAGTGAAGCAAAGCAAATCACTCCATGAACTAGTGAAGCCGAAGCAAATCAATCCATGAACTAGAGAAGAAAAGCAAATCTCTCCATGAACTAGTAAAGCAAAGCAAATCACACCATGAACTAGTGAAGTTAAGCAAATCACTCCATGAACTAGTGAAGCAAAGCAAATCACTCCAGGAACTAGTGAAGCCAAGCAAATCACTTTATGAACTAGTGAAGCCAAGCAAATCACTTCATGAACTAGTGAAGCAAAGCAAATCACTCCATGAACTAGTAAAGCAAAGCAAATCACTCCATGAACTAGTGAAGCCATGCAAATCACTTCATGAACTAGTGAAGCAAAGCAAATCACTCCATGAACTAGTAAAGCACAGCAAATCACTCCATGAACTGGTGAAACAAAGCAAATCACTCCAGGAACTAGTGAAGCAAAGCAAATCACTCCAGGAACTAGTGAAGCAAAGCAAATCACTCCAGGAACTAGTGAAGCAAAGCAAATCACTCCATGAACTAGTGAAGCAAAGCAAATCACACCATGAACTAGTGAAGCAAAGCAAATCACTCCATGAACTAGTGAAGCAAAGCAAATCACTCCATGAACTATTGAAGCAAAGCAAATCACTTCATGAACTAGTGAAGCAAAGCAAATCACTCCATGAACTAGTGAAGCCAAAGCAAATCACTCCATGAACTAGTGAAGCAAAGCAAATCACTCCATGAACTAGTAAAGCAAAGCAAATCACTCCAGGAACTAGTGAAGCAAAGCAAATCACTCCAGGATCTAGTGAAGCAAAGCAAATCACTCCAGGAACTAGTGAAGCAAAGCAAATCACTCCAGGAACTAGTGAAGCAAAGCAAATCACTCCATGAACTAGTGAAGCAAAGCAAATCAATTCATGAAATAGTGAAGCAAAGCAAATCACTCCATGAACTAGTGAAGCCCAGGCAAATCACTCCATGAACTAGTGAAGCAAAGCAAATCACACCATGAACTAGTGAAGCAAAGCAAATCACTTCATGAACTAGTGAAGTTAAGCAAATCACTCCATGAACTAGTGAAGCAAAGCAAATCACTCCAGGAACTAGTGAAGCCAAGCAAATCACTTTATGAACTAGTGAAGCCAAGCAAATCACTTCATGAACTAGTGAAGCAAAGCAAATCACTCCATGAACTAGTAAAGCAAAGCAAATCACTCCATGAACTAGTGAAGCCATGCAAATCACTTCATGAACTAGTGAAGCAAAGCAAATCACTCCATGAACTAGTAAAGCACAGCAAATCACTCCATGAACTGGTGAAACAAAGCAAATCACTCCAGGAACTAGTGAAGCAAAGCAAATCACTCCAGGAACTAGTGAAGCAAAGCAAATCACTCCAGGAACTAGTGAAGCAAAGCAAATCACTCCATGAACTAGTGAAGCAAAGCAAATCACACCATGAACTAGTGAAGCAAAGCAAATCACTCCATGAACTAGTGAAGCAAAGCAAATCACTCCATGAACTATTGAAGCAAAGCAAATCACTTCATGAACTAGTGAAGCAAAGCAAATCACTCCATGAACTAGTGAAGCCAAAGCAAATCACTCCATGAACTAGTGAAGCAAAGCAAATCACACCATTAACTAGTAAAGCAAAGCAAATCACACCATGAACTAGTGAAGCAAAGCAAATCACTCCATGAACTAGTGAAGCAAAGCAAATCACTCCAGGAACTAGTGAAGCCAAGCAAATCACTTCATGAACTAGTGAAGCCAAGCAAATCACTTCATGAACTAGTGAAGCAAAGCAAATCACTCCATGAACTAGTAAAGCAAAGCAAATCACTCCATGAACTAGTGAAGCCAAGCAAATCACTTCATGAACTAGTGAAGCCAAGCAAATCACTTCATGAACTAGTGAAGCAAAGCAAATCACTCCATGAACTAGTAAAGCAAAGCAAATCACTCCATGAACTAGTGAAGCCAAGCAAATCACTTCATGAACTAGTGAAGCAAAGCAAATCACTCCATGAACTAGTAAAGCACAGCAAATCACTCCATGAACTGGTGAAACAAAGCAAATCACTCCATGAACTAGTGAAGCCAAGCAACTCACTCCAGGAACTAGTGAAGCCAAGCAAATCACTTCATGAACTAGTGAAGCCAAGCAAATCACTTCATGAACTAGTGAAGCAAGGCAAATAACTCCATGAACTAGTGAAGTAAAGCAAATCACACCATGAACTAGTGAAGCAAAGCAAATCACTCCAGGAACTAGTGAAGCCAAGCAAATCACTTCATGAACTAGTGAAGCCAAGCAAATCACTTCATGAACTAGTAAAGCAAAGCAAATCAATCCATGAACTAGTGAAGCAAAGCAAATCACTCCATGAACTAGTGAAGCCAAGCAAATCACTTCATGAACTAGTAAAGCAAAGCAAATCACTCCATGAACTAGTGAAGCCAAGCAAATCAATTCATGAACTAGTGAAGCAAAGCAAATCACTCCATGAACTAGTAAAGCACAGCAAATCACTCCATGAACTAGTGAAACAAAGCTAATCACTCCCTGAACTAGTAAAGCACAGCAAATCACTCCATGAACTAGTGAAGCAAAGCAAATCACTTCATGAACTAGTGAAGCAAAGCTAATCACTCCAGGAACTAGTGAAGCAAAGCAAATCACTCCAGGAACTAGTGAAGCCAAGCAAATCACTCCAGGAACTAGTGAAGCCAAGCAAATCACTCCAGGAACTAGTGAAGCAAAGCAAATCACTCCAGGAACTAGTGAAGCAAAGCAAATAACTCCATGAACTAGTGAAGCAAATCAAATCACTTCATGAACTAGTGAAGCAAAGCTAATCACTCCAGGAACTAGTGAAGCAAAGCAAATCACTCCAGGAACTAGTGAAGCAAAGCAAATCACTCCAGGAACTAGTGAAGCAAAGCAAATCACTCCAGGACCTAGTGAAGCCAAGCAAATCACTCCAGGAACTAGTGAAGCCAAGCAAATCACTCCAGGAACTAGTGAAGCAAAGCAAATAACTCCATGAACTAGTGAAGCAAAGCAAATCACTCCATGAACTAGTGAAGCAAAGCAAATCACTCCATGAACTAGTGAAGCCGAGGCAAATCACTCCATGAACTAGTGAAGCAAAGCAAATCACTTCATGAACTAGTGAATCAAAGCAAATCACTCCAGGAACTAGTGAAGCAAAGCAAATCACTCCAGGAACTAGTGAAGCAAAGCAAATCACTCCATGAACTAGTGAAGCAAAGCAAATCACTTCATGAACTAGTGAAGCAAAGCAAATCACTCCATGAACTAGTGAAGCCGAGGCAATTCACTTCAAGAATTAGTGAAGCCAAGCAAATCACTTCATGAACTAGTAAAGCAAAGCAAATCACTCCATGAACTAGTGAAGCCAAGCAAATCACTTCATGAACTAGTGAAGCAAAGCAAATCACTCCATGAACTAGTAAAGCAAAGCAAATCACTCCATGAACTAGTGAAGCCAAGCAAATCACTTCATGAACTAGTGAAGCAAAGCAAATCACTCCATGAACTAGTGAAGCACAGCAAATCACTCCATGAACTGGTGAAACAAAGCAAATCACTCCATGAACTAGTGAAGCCAAGTAACTCACTCCAGGAACTAGTGAAGCCAAGCAAATCACTTCATGAACTAGTGAAGCCAAGCAAATCACTTCATGAACTAGTGAAGCAAGGCAAATAACTCCATGAACTAGTGAAGTAAAGCAAATCACACCATGAACTAGTGAAGCAAAGCAAATCACTCCAGGAACTAGTGAAGCCAAGCAAATCACTTCATGAACTAGTGAAGCCAAGAAAATCACTTCATGAACTAGTAAAGCAAAGCAAATCACTCCATGAACTAGTGAAGCAAAGCAAATCACTCCATGAACTAGTGAAGCCAAGCAATTCACTTCATGAACTAGTGAAGCCAAGCAAATCACTTCATGAACTAGTAAAGCAAAGCAAATCACTCCATGAACTAGTGAAGCCAAGCAAATCACTTCATGAACTAGTGAAGCAAAGCAAATCACTCCATGAACTAGTAAAGCACAGCAAATCACTTCATGAACTAGTGAAGCAAAGCTAATCACTCCAGGAACTAGTGAAGCAAAGCAAATCACTCCAGGAACTAGTGAAGCCAATCAAATCACTTCATGAACTAGTGAAGCCAAGCAAATCACTCCATGAACTAGTGAAGCCAAGCAAATCACTTCATGAACTAGTGAAGCAAAGCAAATCACTCCATGAACTAGTAAAGCACAGCAAATCACTCCATGAACTAGTGAAACAAAGCTAATCACTCCCTGAACTAGTAAAGCACAGCAAATCACTCCATGAACTAGTGAAGCAAAGCAAATCACTTCATGAACTAGTGAAGCAAAGCAAATCACTCCATGAACTAGTAAAGCAAAGCAAATCACTCCATGAACTAGTGAAGCCAAGCAAATCACTTCATGAACTAGTGAAGCAAAGCAAATCACTCCATGAACTAGTGAAGCACAGCAAATCACTCCATGAACTGGTGAAACAAAGCAAATCACTCCATGAACTAGTGAAGCCAAGTAACTCACTCCAGGAACTAGTGAAGCCAAGCAAATCACTTCATGAACTAGTGAAGCCAAGCAAATCACTTCATGAACTAGTGAAGCAAGGCAAATAACTCCATGAACTAGTGAAGTAAAGCAAATCACACCATGAACTAGTGAAGCAAAGCAAATCACTCCAGGAACTAGTGAAGCCAAGCAAATCACTTCATGAACTAGTGAAGCCAAGAAAATCACTTCATGAACTAGTAAAGCAAAGCAAATCACTCCATGAACTAGTGAAGCAAAGCAAATCACTCCATGAACTAGTGAAGCCAAGCAATTCACTTCATGAACTAGTGAAGCCAAGCAAATCACTTCATGAACTAGTAAAGCAAAGCAAATCACTCCATGAACTAGTGAAGCCAAGCAAATCACTTCATGAACTAGTGAAGCAAAGCAAATCACTCCATGAACTAGTAAAGCACAGCAAATCACTTCATGAACTAGTGAAGCAAAGCTAATCACTCCAGGAACTAGTGAAGCAAAGCAAATCACTCCAGGAACTAGTGAAGCCAATCAAATCACTTCATGAACTAGTGAAGCCAAGCAAATCACTCCATGAACTAGTGAAGCCAAGCAAATCACTTCATGAACTAGTGAAGCAAAGCAAATCACTCCATGAACTAGTAAAGCACAGCAAATCACTCCATGAACTAGTGAAACAAAGCTAATCACTCCCTGAACTAGTAAAGCACAGCAAATCACTCCATGAACTAGTGAAGCAAAGCAAATCACTTCATGAACTAGTGAAGCAAAGCTAATCACTCCAGGAACTAGTGAAGCAAAGCAAATCACTCCAGGAACTAGTGAAGCCAAGCAAATCACTCCAGGAACTAGTGAAGCCAAGCAAATCACTCCAGGAACTAGTGAAGCAAAGCAAATAACTCCAGGAACTAGTGAAGCAATGCAAATAACTCCATGAACTAGTGAAGCAAAGCAAATCTCTTCATGAACTAGTGAAGCAAATCAAATCACTCCAGGAACTAGTGAAGCAAATCAAATCACTTCATGAACTAGTGAAGCAAAGCTAATCACTCCAGGAACTAGTGAAGCAAAGCAAATCACTCCATGAACTAGTGAAGCAAAGCAAATCACTCCATGAACTAGTGAAGCAAAGCAAATCACTCCGGGAACTAGTGAAGCCAAGCAAATCACTTCATGAACTGGTGAAGCCAAGCAAATCACTTCATGAACTAGTGAAGCAAAGCAAATCAATCAATGAACTAGTAAAGCAAAGCAAATAACTCCAGTAACTAGTGAAGCAAAGCAAATAACTCCATGAACTAGTGAAGCAAAGCAAATCTCTTCATGAACTAGTGAAGCAAATCAAATCACTCCAGGAACTAGTGAAGCAAATCAAATCACTTCATGAACTAGTGAAGCAAAGCTAATCACTCCAGGAACTAGTGAAGCAAAACAAATCACTCCATGAACTAGTGAAGCAAAGCAAATCACACCATGAACTAGTGAAGCAAAGCAAATCACTCCAGGAACTAGTGAAGCCAAGCAAATCACTTCATGAACTGGTGAAGCCAAGCAAATCACTTCATGAACTAGTGAAGCAAAGCAAATCAATCAATGAACTAGTAAAGCAAAGCAAATAACTCCAGGAACTAGTGAAGCCAAGCAAATCACTTCATGAACTAGTGAAGCAAAGCAAATCACTCCATGAACTAGTAAAGCACAGCAAATCACTCTGTGAACTGGTGAAACAAAGCAAATCACTCCATGGACTAGGAAAGCACAGCAAATCACTCCATGAACTACTGAAGCAAAGCAAATCACTCCATGAACTAGTGAAGCACAGCAAATAACTCCATGAACTACTGAAGCAAAGCAAATCACTCCATGAACTACTGAAGCAAAGCAAACCACTCCATGAACTAGTGAAGCAAAGCAAATCACTCCATGAACTACTGAAGCAAAGCAAATCACTCCATGAACTAGTGAAGCCAAGGCAAATCACTCCATGAACTAGTCAAGCAAAGCAAATCACTCCTTGAACTAGTGAAGCAAAGCAAACCACTCCAGGAACTAGTGAAGCAAAGCAAATCACTCCATGAACTAGTGAAGCAAAGCAAATCACACCATGAACTAGTGAAGCCGAGGCAAATCACACAATGAACTAGTGAAGCAAAGCAAATCACACCATCAACTAGTGAAGCAAAGCAAATCACTCCATGAACTAGTGAAGCAAAGCAAATCACACCATTAACTAGTGAAGCAAAGCAAATCACTTCATGAAATAGTGAAGCAAAGCAAATCACTCCATGAAATAGTGAAGCAAAGCAAATCACATGGAAGAGCAGTGAAGAGATTAAGTTCTGGCGGAGATGAGTAGGCAGAGGCAGGTATAATTAGGCTGGTGAACAGGTGAGTGGAGTAACTATTTATCAGGAACAGGTGGAGATCATCTAGAGTGGGCTGGTGGCTGGAGGCAGACTGAGCTGTAGGATAACTGCTGATGGCTCAATAGTCAATGATCTTACTAGAACGATCTTAGTTAGCTTAGCATCATAGCGTAATAAGAAGATACAGCATTATCTTCCACTCAGTTTATTTTTTTTCCAAATTGTTTTGACCATGTGCTAGCTTAGCATTAGCCTTGCCTGTTAAAAGGTATAGAATCTGCTCACAGTAATGATTCATTTATAGATTCTTATGCTTATAAACAAAACAGTTTCACAATTTTTAGAGTCGATTTGTCTTTCAGTTCAGATCCTAAAAAGCAGCTAGAAAGGTAGACAGTTTAATTGTGCTGATAGTCTTTCTGTGTCATATTTCAGTGAAGTATACGTTTGGTGGATCATCATATTTTCTTTGCTTAGTCAGAATACTGTCCGGTCGATTGTGAAAAGCCAATTTCTTTGAATTAAAATTCAGGGAGTAGTTTTGAAAATGAAATCAGACAAAGCTAAATTCTAGACGTGTAGCAGATTGATCTTCTTGGAGAAAGGAGAGAAAGTCTCTGCTTTGGACACCCTGACCTTAAACCTCTCCCTTGGACAAAAGTCCATCTGCTCACCCCTTGCACAGTAGAAGCTTCTCTATACGTCCTGTAGCCAATGTGACAAATCGATAAAATAAATTGTGTAGCAGCTTGCAGAGTCAGATGGAAGGTGTGTGACTCTGACTTATGCTCATTGCTATAGAGGCAACCTATATAAAACAGACCTGTGAAGATGGTCACAGGAAGCTGAAGAAGCCCTGTCAGGTTCCAGAAACCTTCTGTCATCCGGACGACGCAGGAATCATTGTTAGAATCAGGATGGCGATTTCTTCAGTGCTTCAGTGAACAGAAAGTGGGCAGCGACACAGGGGGGTTCACTTAACTCTATATTCTATGGTTCAGCCTTTTAAGGTCATCAGCACGGATGAGAATTTCATAGATCACAGCTCAAAAGACAGCCTCTTGAAGGCTAAACTATATTTTAGCTCTTTGTTTCATGTCTTGATTCAGTGGGAGGGTTAATAACCTTTGACTGAAAGTAGGATTTTTGACAATCAGCAGAACATGTTGGTTTATAAGCCGTAATATTTCATTTTATTGCACACAGCGTTTAGCCTGTAACCCTAGAGCAGGAATCATTAGTGTGCTTAACAGCAGATAAAACACAATTTTTCTGAGATAAATTTATTTGAACACAGAGCTTCTGTAAGTTTCCAGGTTGTCTGTTTTATCCATTTGTGTCTTAAAATCTCGGGAACAGCTCCATCAACATAACCAGGATTAAACAAACCTCCACATATGCAAAACGCTTGCCTTGATCCAAATTAAAACCTAATTTCCAATTTATTCAATTTTGGTCGTGGGCAAGACACTGTCTGGATGGAATAAAGAGTGGGTAACAGTAGAGAAGCTGCAGAGAGGTCTGTTAAACTACAACTCTGCTTCCTGGTCTGCACCCTGGGGGGTCAGGATTTTGGAGGACTAATAAATGTGGCCAGATTCCTAGAAAGAAGAGCTGCACCATCCAAAGTGGGATGGATGCCGTCTCTCCGAATCAGACCAGGCTTTCCCCAAAAGGATTGCCAATTTTTAATGTAGCCCACGTTGTTTTCAGGACACCACCTAGACAACCAGCGGTTGAATGACGACATGCGGCTAAACATGTCATCACTGGTCAGATCAGGGAGGGGACCAGAGAAAATTACGGAGTCCCACATTGTTTTGGCAAACTTATACACTGAAGCAACACTAATTTTAGTGACCTCTGATCGGCGTAACCGGGTGTCATTACCACCAGCGTGAATAACAATCTTACTGTATTTAACCTTATCCTTAGCCAGCAGTTTCAGGTAGGATTTGATGTCGCCCGTTCTGGCCCCCGGCAAACATTTGACTATGGTCCCTGGTGTCTCTAATGCCACGTTTCTGACTATGGAGCTGCCAATCACCAGAGTGGGCTTCTCAGTGGGTGTGTCACTGAGTGGGGAAAACCGGTTAGAAACGTGAACGGGTTGGTGGTGACCAGTGGGCAGAGATCCACAACTACGCTTTCTGCGTACAGTTACCCAATCGCCTGGCTGCTCAGGCACTTTTGGAGGACAGCTACGTGGGGGGCCTACTTTAACTCCTGGATGTTCAACAGCCTGAAGCCTGGATTCTAACTCTGACACCCTCGCCTCCAAAGCTACAAAAATACTACACTTATTACACATCCCATTATCACTAAAGGAGGCAGAGGAATAACTGAACATCTGACACAGAGAGCAGGAGAGAGGAGACATCATTCTTAGTTTAAGCAGCAGCCTCACTGCTCTGCTCTGCTGAACAACCCCAACATCACAAACATGTAGCCTTCCGCTGCATAAAGTAGTGCCAACAGAAAAACACAGTTTTGGCAAGTATTGTCTTCAACACCCCCACTCCACTGGGCCACACATTTTAAACGTTACACTATTTTCCAAACATATATGAACAAAATCTCTCAATTTTGGCTCCTGTAGCAGATTTTGTGAACACATCTCCCACCAAGTTTTCTGTTAGACAATAAACAATAAAAACTTTACCCTGCAAAACCTTTGACCTTATGAAATGGTCCATTATGTCCACATGTTTGCTTCTCTGGTTATTCTCAGGGTTCTTTTTTTTTTTTTTTTTTAAATATATGTTTATTAAGTTTTCAAAGTGAAACATACAAAAATCACACAACCGAGTATAAAGCATACATATATATTAAAAAATTGAGTTTCAAGAAAAAATATACTCTTACCCGTACAACAATAGTAGTAGTGCAAAAAGCAAAAAGAGAGAGAGACAGAAAAAAAAACCTTCAATAACAGAGGGAAAGAGAGGAGAGAAAGACAGGGAGAGAGAGAGGAAGAGAAAAAAATAAATAAATAAAAAAATAAAAAATTAAAAAGAATAAACAAAAAAAAAATGGAAACAAGCCAGACTAATTATCTAAATAACTGTTACACTGCACCGGTTAACATTTACACTTTAGAATAGTACTACATTTCCATGAAGGCACAGGTGGCATACTAAGAAACTGAGCGACTGTCAGGGTCAGTCTTAGACTGAGAAATATGGTCCAGAACTGGCTGCCAAATACTACTGAACTTATTAGTGGAGTCCTTAACATCATACCGCAGTTTTTCCAAATAAAGAATATCAGTAAAATCGCTTATCCACATTTTAAAGGCAGAGGAATAACTGAACATCTGACACAGAGAGCAGGAGAGAGGAGACATCATTCTTAGTTTAAGCAGCAGCCTCACTGCTCTGCTCTGCTGAACAACCCCAACATCACAAACATGTAGCCTTCCGCTGCATAAAGTAGTGCCAACAGAAAAACACAGTTTTGGCAAGTATTGTCTTCACACCCCCACAAAAATTAAAAAGAATAAACAAAAAAAAAATGGAAACAAGCCAGACTAATTATCTAAATAACTGTTACACTGCACCGGTTAACATTTACACTTTAGAATAGTACTACATTTCCATGAAGGCACAGGTGGCATACTAAGAAACTGAGCGACTGTCAGGGTCAGTCTTAGACTGAGAAATATGGTCCAGAACTGGCTGCCAAATACTACTGAACTTATTAGTGGAGTCCTTAACATCATACCGCAGTTTTTCCAAATAAAGAATATCAGTAAAATCGCTTATCCACATTTTAAACCAAGGAATCTTGTCCGTTTTCCACAGCCTTAATATTACTTTCTTAGCTATTACCATTCCATAAACCACAGTCGTTTGTATAGAAATGCTGCAGTTCCTAAGGGAGGGAGAGTATCCAAACAATGCAATTTGGGGGTCCGGAATCAAGGTACAATTATACACTTCAGAGAACCATTTGAAAATGTCACACCAATATTGAAAGAGCTTGGGGCATGACCAGAACAGATGAGACAAGGACCCATCAGCAGATTTACATCTATCACATTTTGGAGATATTGACGGGAATATTCTGTGCAATTTTATTTTTGAATAGTGGAGTCTGTGAAACACCTTGAACTGAATTAACTGGTGCTTTACATTAATAGAGCACGATCGAATCCTCCCAAGACCCTCCTCCCAGACCTCACTCCCAATCTGCAAGCCCAGCTCCTCCTCCCATGCAGCCCTCAGAAAGTCTGTGGCAAAATTAATTCCCTCTGCAAAAATGCCAACCAAGCTTGAAATGATTTTTTTTGATTCTGGGGAGCCCAACAGCATTCTGCCTAATTTATTTTCTTCGGGGAGAGATACAAAGTTTGGGATGTTAATTTGAACATAATTTCTAATTTGCAGATATCTGAAAAAATCTGTACCCAGAAGAGAGAAGCGGTCCCTCAGCATTGCAAAAGAAGCAAACTTTTTGTCGATGTACAACTCTTTGATTGTAGTTAGGCCTTTTAGCCTCCAATTTTTGAATGATATATCTGATAATGATGGGGGAAAAGCATGGTTGCAGTAAATTGGGGTGTGAACCGAGGTATTTGGTAAGTCACAATGTACCTTAATTTGTTTCCATATCTTTAAACAGTTTAAAACAATCAAATTATTTACTCCACTATTTCTGGGGGAAATTGGTGCTGAGAAAAGAAGTGCCTGAAGAGATCCGTTTCTGACAGAGCTTCTTTCAATAGCCACCCAGGGGGGTGGATTTGCAAAGAGGTCTTTAGCATCACCCTCCTGCCAGTAGACCAAGGCCCTTGCATTCGCTGCCCAATAATAGTGTTGAAAGCATGGTAAGCCTAATCCCCCCATCTCTCTTGGTTTATGTAAATGAGTTTTTGATATTCTATGGGTTTTAAAACCCCAGACAAAGGGCAAAATTATTGAGTCCAATGATTTAAAAAAGGCCCTTGTTAAAAAAATAGGTAGGCTCTGAAAGAGGTACAAAAATTTAGGCAAAGACACCATCTTAATGGCGTTTATTCGGCCCATCATTGAGAGTGGGAGTGTTCTCCATTTCTCAACATCTTTCCGAAGGTTATCCACTTTTACTAAAAAGTTCAGTTTGAAAATTTCTTTTGGGTCTTTTGGCAAAATAACTCCAAGATATTTCAGTTTGTCGGTTATCTTAAATAAAAGATTATCTAAGAATTCAGTAGGGAGGCCTGCACCCAGTGGCATAAATTCAGACTTTTGCCAATTAATAGTATAACCTGAAATCTCACCAAATGACTGAATAAGATCTAGAAGAATAGGTACTGACCGCTCAGGATGTGATAAAAAGACCACAACATCATCGGCATACAGTGAAATGTGGTGATTAATGCCCCCCAATGAAATTGGTTTAATTAAGGTATGATTTCTGATACTAATGGCGAGGGGCTCCATGGCGATCGCAAAAAGCAGAGGACTAAGGGGGCAACCCTGGCGGGTTCCCCGATGCAATAGAAATGGCTCTGACTTATCCTGGTTTGTGAGAACAGAGGCAGATGGTTGAGCGTACATAGTTTTTATCCAAGACACAAATCTACTACCAAACCCAAACTCCTCAAGAACCGTCAGGATATATGGCCACTCCAATTGGTCAAATGCCTTTTCAGCATCCAGGCAGAGAACAGCTCCCTTAAACTTACTGTCATATTTATGGTAAATAATGTTCATTAACCTCCTGATATTAAAAAAAGAAAACCTTTTAGGGACAAAGCCTGTTTGATCTGGGTGAACAATAGAAGAAATATATTTATTTAGCCTATTTGCCAGTACTTTAGCAAATATTTTAATGTCAGAATTTAATAATGAAATAGGACGATATGATGAAAGCTCTGTCTCATCCCTGCCTTCTTTATGTAATAATGTTATGTTAGCTTCATACATGGTGGGGGGAAATTTTCCTAAATCAAGAGAGTGAGCAATCATCCTACGGAGGAGAGGAGCGATCTTTCCAGCGTATCTTTTATAGAGCTCAGTTCCAAAACCATCTGGTCCCGGGGCTTTGGCATTGGGGAATGATTTGATTACATCTAGGATCTCTTCCACAGTGATGTCTGCTTCGAGAGCCGCCTGCGAGGCCTCGCTCATCTTCGGGAGATCAAGATCTTTGAGCCAGTTTAAAATGTTTCCTTTTGCTTTGGACGTGTACAATAGTTCGTAATATTCCTTAAAAGAGTCATTTATGCTTCTTGGTTCAACTATGATTTTTCTGGCCTTCGACTTAATTTTATGTATTGCCCTGTTAGCCTGTAAGCCCCGCAGCTGACGAGCCAATAATTTATGAGGCTTATCACTTAGCTCAAAATGCTTCTGTTTTATTTTAAACAGCTGATCAAGCACCTGCTTGGAGAGGATAGTGTTATATTCATATTTCAGTGCAAGAATATTTTGTAGAATCAACTGATTGAGAGAGGACTTGTATTTAGATTCTAAGCAAGCAAGTTCAGTCTCAATTTCTGCAAGGCGTTTCCAGTTTTTGTTTTTCAGGAACTTTTCAAAAGATATAATATGTCCCCTGATCACAACTATTCTCAGGGTTCTTGATGTATCGTCCTCAAACACCTTTGCTGTTTGTTCCAAACTGTAGTGCATGTCCTTCAGTAGTTGGGATGATAGAGCGCTGCTTGGATGTTAGCTGCTAATGCTACATACTCCACCTCACATGTTGGCAATAAAGCAACGAACAATGAAACAATGAATGCTGTTTCTTTGTTTTCCATGAAACAACTGCTCCACTTGTACTAAATCAATAGCCTGTGTTGTTCTTTTCCTGTCAAGAACATCGTTCCCTAGTCAGCATCAGAGTATCCTCCAGTTTAATGTCACAAGCAACTCATATTTCTTAGTCCCTTCTTAGTATTTGTACTTGTTATAAAGCTACCATATGTTTCTGTCTGGGATTTTTTTCCACTGTCACCAGTACAGAGCAACGAAATTGACTCTCTGCATTAACCCCTCCCCTTAGGGAGCAGTGGGCTGCCATGACGCGGCGCTCGGGGAGCAGTGTGGGGTCAAAGGTCTTTCTCAACTCAGAACCTTTGGATTCCAAGCTCTATGCCCTAACCACTAGGCCGCCGCTCCCCAATGCAGGCATCAGGGTGAAGGGTCTTGCCTAAGGACCCACACTGCAGGCTGCTCATTCCCCCCAGCTGGGATACGAACCCAGGCTTCCTGTTTGCAGGGCGGGTGACTGACCAGCCAGCCGCTAATCAGACATATATTATGACAGTTAGTCCAGCTTATATCAGATCATGATGTCGATGAGGCTGCCCTGCATTTCTCTCTTTTGTCTTCAATCTGTTCCCCTTTTGGAAGCAGATCCCATCTGATTTCACTAGAACTGGCTCTGGATTTACACTCAGCCATACCAAACCGGATCAAACTGTGTTTAGACTGGCTCATTTTGGTCGAACCTTCATTTAGTGTGAAATCAATCCCAATAAAACGGTTTAGACCTTTCATTTTAAACTTCCTTTTCAGCTTGGGAAAGAAAGGGTTAATCAGACGAGCTCTGAGGCGTTGTTCGTGTCAAAGGTATGATAGAAGGAGGTTTATGTTTCCAAACATCCAGAAATACTTTATTCATGCCTAGTGAGTTTTAAATGCTGTGGTGGGTTGTTTTTCCAGTCATTTGTAGGTGTTGCTGTAGACAGGAAGGACCTGCTGCAGAGGTCTGTCTCATGAGAAGCATCTGACTGAAGACTGTCTGATGAAGAGGATGTTCACTGTTGTCCATCATCTTCTTCATTTTATGAAGAAATGGTCTCAGGCCCTCTATAGCCGCCTGTTGAGCTTCTTTAACTAAAGGAACCACTCATATTTTCCTTCTAAAGCGCCACAGCTTCAATAAAATAAATACCTTCCTCAGTAGTAAAATATGTTACAGTAAAAAGCTGAGTTACTATAAAAAATAAATAAGATATAAGTTGTTTTGCTCAGCATGATGGTAAATGAAGCAAGGAAGTACTGCTGCCAATAGTAACACAGAATCATTTATTTTTAGAATAGTTGCTGCTCTCACTGCTCTCGTGTTTATTCCTCACCTCCTCAGGGCTCCAGGTGCTCGGTGCCATGCCCTCCGGACGCATACGGAGTTAACTGCTCTGCAAGCTGCAGCTGTAAACATGGAGCAACGTGTTCACCTGTTGATGGGTCATGTGACTGTAAACCAGGTAAGCAAAGGAATCCTGCAGACCTGACCACTGCATGGCGCATTCAGTCATTTCCAGCTTCATTATGGAAAAAGATCCCATTTGGATAAAAAGATAATAAAATCAAATCTGTATAGTGGAGGCTTTTCAGGAAATAAAACATATTTATACATATAGCAGAACAAAGTGGTTTAAAAATGAAATTATGGAACAATGTTGTTGTTTTTCATCTTGATTTAAAGGTTTAAAAAAGTTCAACATGAAAAGTCTCATTTGGAGTTTAGTTTTTAATTGAACCAAAGTTACAGAAAGCCTTGATTTGTGACAATTTAAACTGAGATAAACATGATTAGAATTGGAATTCTACTTTTCTTCTCTTGCTCAAAGCTTCTCCAACAGTTTGGTTCCTTTCAATTGGTCCTTAAGCTCCACATTGTTTATGTTTGTTAGAAACGTCTGGGAAATATTATTGGCTTATTTTCTTGCTAAATCCTCTGCTTGGTCAAATTAGTCTGTTTTCTGTCTTTCTGACAGTAGCAGTTATTTTCTTAAAGAGAGCTTATCCTGTCTGCATGCAGCTTATTGAGTCTCTGAATTCATCTTTGGGGCACAAATAATAATACACACAGTAATGTTTCATGGAAATAAAAACATGTTACAGATTTATTCTACTGGTTTGCTAGTAGGACTGTATGATTTTACCCAAATTAAAGTTTTATTTTAATTTCCCTTTGCATTAGCTACAAGCATATTGATGTTTCTTCCAGCGCTCATATTGTTTTCCCGGCCTTCTCCAGTCTTTTCTCCCTGAACTTTTGTTTTGAAATACAAAATGCTTTCTTCCACCTGCATGCATTGATCTGCCTGCAGCTGCAACTCTATCTTCTTTGACTTTTTGTAAAACTGTAATTATCTTTTAAGCAGGACTGATTCCTGAGCTCTAGCTTCTAGGTGAGGTCATGGGTTCATAGAAGATGCGGGGGTTCTGCCCTGTGTTGTTTTCCTCAATGATAGCGATGACGAAATCATTTCCTTGATGCTCCTTTTTTTATGACGATAACAAAGACGAGCTAAACGTGGATCTTTGATTATGACAACATGACTAGTCTTAGGTTTGAGTTTTCATCACCGTTTTAAATTCATTGATGAAAGCCTCCAAGCTGCAACTGAAGGATCGGCATCGAGGCGAGCTTTCACCCCATCTGAGAGCTCTTCCGGTTAACAATTATAAGATAAATGAAATCTTGGCAAGATCTAAGGCAGAGGTGCAGGGAGACCGGTTAAACACAAGAGAGCATTGAAAAAGAAATCCTCTGCAATCTACGCTGTCTCTGGAGTATTTCTCTGGGGTCGGAGTGGAACCCTCAAAGAAACGGGGAGACTGATCAGACGAACCGGATGGAAAGCCACAAGGAGGCAGAACACCGGATGACGCGAAAGCAGGTGGAATAGAAGCAAAGGTTAACGCAGCGGTAAGTCGGTTAAGTCGATCAGACATAACTTGCATTTGTTCCTGTGCTGCATTTAGCGCAAAGCCTAGAGTTTGTAACAGCTCCTGCCCACCGACAGTGTCTGCTGGGTCAATTTGGCCACAGTGTTCCTCTGTCATGGTTTAAAGACGGGGGAACAGAAACAGTTTAAGGTGTTTATTAGACCACAAATAAGAACGGTTGAAAACAGGAGCAGCAGACGAGGTTCAGAACATGAGGCATGTTAGAGGAGCAGCTGAAGGAACCAGTGTGAATCCAGGGAAGGAGTCTCTTGTCTGACTCATTATCACCGAGGGGTCTCGAGGGGAACGCAGAGCAGAACCTGAGCAGCGAGGATTAAGAGGCCAGTCCTCAGAGCACGGAGACAGGAGACAGGAGGGTGAGCGATCCCGAGTTCACTGAGGGAGACAGGTTAGAATCAGGTATCCAGAACATCAGGTTTCAGAGATCTGTTGACTGAACAGAGGCCTAGTCGAACCACAACGGCTTAACTCTCTGGCGTCCTTCAGCTCACTGAACGCTCCTCTTAAGCTCAGCAGAGCAGCCTCAACGAGCTGCAGGTGCGGAGCCACGCCCACCTGACTCCAACGAGTCCGTAGATCTATAGAAGCAGAGCGTTAGAGCCGACCCTGGAATCTAAAGCTTTTTAACTGACTGGAATCCTCCAACGAGTCCGTAGATCTATAGAAGAACAGAGTTAGAGTCGACCCTGTAATCTAAAGCTTTTTAACTGACTGGAATCCTCCAACGAGTCCATAGATCTATAGAAGCAGAGAGTTAGAGCCGACCCTGGAATCTAAAGCTTTTTAACTGACTGGAATCCTCCAACGAGTCCGTAGATCTATAGAAGCAGAGCGTTAGAGCCGACCCTGGAATCTAAAGCTTTTTAACTGACTGGAATCCTCCAACGAGTCCGTATATCTATAGAAGCAGAGCCTTAGAGCCGACCCTGGAATCTAAAGCTTTTTAACTGACTGGAATCCTCCAACGAGTCCGTAGATCTATAGAAGAACAGAGTTAGAGTCGACCCTGTAATCTAAAGCTTTTTAACTGACTGGAATCCTCCAACGAGTCCATAGATCTATAGAAGCAGAGAGTTAGAGCCGACCCTGGAATCTAAAGCTTTTTAACTGACTGGAATCCTCCAACGAGTCCGTAGATCTATAGAAGCAGAGAGTTAGAGCCGACCCTAGAATCTAAAGCTTTTTAACTGACTGGAATCCTCCAACGAGTCCGTAGATCTATAGAAGCAGAGAGTTAGAGCCGACCCTGGAATCTAAAGCTTTTCAACTGACTGGAATCCTCCAACGAGTCCGTAGATCTATAGAAGCAGAGACTTAGAGCTGACCCTGGAATCTAAAGCTTTTTAACTGACTGGAATCCTCCAACGAGTCCGTAGATCTATAGAAGCAGAGCCTTAGAGCCGACCCTGGAATCTAAAGCTTTTTAACTGACTGGAATCCTCCAACGAGTCCGTAGATCTATAGAAGCAGAGAGTTAGAGCCGACCCTGGAATCTAAAGCTTTTTAACTGACTGGAATCCTCCAACGAGTCCGTAGATCTATAGAAGCAGAGAGTTAGAGCCGACCCTGGAATCTAGAGCTTTTTAACTGACTGGAATCCTCCAATGAGTCCGTAGGTCTATAGAAGAACAGAGTTAGAGCTGACCCTGGAATCTAAAGCTTTTTAACTGACTGGAATCCTCCAATGAGTCCGTAGATCTATAGAAGAACAGAGTTAGAGCTGACCCTGGAATCTAAAGCTTTTTAACTGACTGGAATCCTCCAACAGGTCCGTAGATCTATAGAAGCAGAGACTTAGAGCTGACCCTGGAATCTAAAGCTTTTTAACTGGCTGGAATCCTCCAACGAGTCCGTAGATCTATAGAAGCAGAGACTTAGAGCTGACCCTGGAATCTAAAGCTTTTTAACTGACTGGAATCCTCCAACGAGTCCGTAGATCTATAGAAGCAGAGACTTAGAGCTGACCCTGGAATCTAAAGCTTTTTAACTGGCTGGAATCCTCCAACGAGTCCGTAGATCTATAGAAGCAGAGACTTAGAGCTGACCCTGGAATCTAAAGCTTTTTAACTGGCTGGAATCCTCCAACGAGTCCGTAGATCTATAGAAGCAGAGAGTTAGAGCCGACCCTGGAATCTAAAGCTTTTCAACTGACTGGAATCCTCCAACGAGTCCGTAGATCTATAGAAGCAGAGCCTTAGAGCCGACCCTGGAATCTAAAGCTTTTTAACTGACTGGAATCCTCCAACGAGTCCGTAGATCTATAGAAGCAGAGAGTTAGAGCCGACCCTGGAATCTAAAGCTTTTTAACTGACTGGAATCCTCCAACGAGTCCGTAGATCTATAGAAGAATAGAGTTAGAGCCGACCCTGGAATCTAAAGCTTTTCAACTGACTGGAATCCTCCAACGAGTCCATAGATCTATAGAAGCAGAGAGTTAGAGCCGACCCTGGAATCTAAAGCTTTTTAACTGACTGGAAACCTCCAACGAGTCCGTAGATCTATAGAAGCACAGAGTTAGAGCCGACCCTGGAATCTAAAGCTTTTTAACTGACTGGAATCCTCCAACGAGTCCGTAGATCTATAGAAGCAGAGCCTTAGAGCCGACCCTGGAATCTAAAGCTTTTTAACTGACTGGAATCCTCCAACGAGTCCGTAGATCTATAGAAGCAGAGAGTTAGAGCCGACCCTGGAATCTAAAGCTTTTTAACTGACTGGAATCCTCCAACGAGTCCGTAGATCTATAGAAGCAGAGCCTTAGAGCCGACCCTGGAATCTAAAGCTTTTTAACTGACTGGAATCCTCCAACGAGTCCGTAGATCTATAGAAGCAGAGCGTTAGAGCCAACCCTGGAATCTAAAGCTTTTCAACTGACTGGAATCCTCCAACGAGTCCGTAGATCTATAGAAGCAGAGCCTTAGAGCCGACCCTGGAATCTAAAGCTTTTTAACTGACTGGAATCCTCCAACGAGTCCGTAGATCTATAGAAGCAGAGAGTTAGAGCCAACCCTGGAATCTAAAGCTTTTTAACTGACTGGAATCCTCCAACGAGTCCGTAGATCTATAGAAGAACAGAGTTAGAGCCGACCCTGTAATCTAAAGCTTTTTAACTGACTGGAATCCTCCAACGAGTCCATAGATCTATAGAAGCAGAGAGTTAGAGCCGACCCTGGAATCTAAAGCTTTTTAACTGACTGGAATCCTCCAACGAGTCCATAGATCTATAGAAGCAGAGAGTTAGAGCCGACCCTGGAATCTAAAGCTTTTTAACTGACTGGAATCCTCCAACGAGTCCGTAGATCTATAGAAGCAGAGAGTTAGAGCCGACCCTGGAATCTAAAGCTTTTCAACTGACTGGAATCCTCCAACGAGTCCGTAGATCTATAGAAGCAGAGACTTAGAGCTGACCCTGGAATCTAAAGCTTTTTAACTGACTGGAATCCTCCAATGAGTCCGTAGGTCTATAGAAGAACAGAGTTAGAGCTGACCCTGGAATCTAAAGCTTTTTAACTGACTGGAATCCTCCAATGAGTCCGTAGATCTATAGAAGAACAGAGTTAGAGCTGACCCTGGAATCTAAAGCTTTTTAACTGACTGGAATCCTCCAACGGGTCCGTAGATCTATAGAAGCAGAGACTTAGAGCTGACCCTGGAATCTAAAGCTTTTTAACTGGCTGGAATCCTCCAACGAGTCCGTAGATCTATAGAAGCAGAGACTTAGAGCTGACCCTGGAATCTAAAGCTTTTTAACTGGCTGGAATCCTCCAACGAGTCCGTAGATCTATAGAAGCAGAGAGTTAGAGCCGACCCTGGAATCTAAAGCTTTTCAACTGACTGGAATCCTCCAACGAGTCCGTAGATCTATAGAAGCAGAGCCTTAGAGCCGACCCTGGAATCTAAAGCTTTTTAACTGACTGGAATCCTCCAACGAGTCAGTAGATCTATAGAAGCAGAGAGTTAGAGCCGACCCTGGAATCTAAAGCTTTTTAACTGACTGGAATCCTCCAACGAGTCCGTAGATCTATAGAAGAATAGAGTTAGAGCCGACCCTGGAATCTAAAGCTTTTCAACTGACTGGAATCCTCCAACGAGTCCATAGATCTATAGAAGCAGAGAGTTAGAGCCGACCCTGGAATCTAAAGCTTTTTAACTGACTGGAATCCTCCAACGAGTCCGTAGATCTATAGAAGCACAGAGTTAGAGCCGACCCTGGAATCTAAAGCTTTTTAACTGACTGGAATCCTCCAACGAGTCCGTAGATCTATAGAAGCAGAGCCTTAGAGCCGACCCTGGAATCTAAAGCTTTTTAACTGACTGGAATCCTCCAACGAGTCCGTAGATCTATAGAAGCAGAGAGTTAGAGCCGACCCTGGAATCTAAAGCTTTTTAACTGACTGGAATCCTCCAACGAGTCCGTAGATCTATAGAAGCAGAGCCTTAGAGCCGACCCTGGAATCTAAAGCTTTTTAACTGACTGGAATCCTCCAACGAGTCCGTAGATCTATAGAAGCAGAGCGTTAGAGCCAACCCTGGAATCTAAAGCTTTTCAACTGACTGGAATCCTCCAACGAGTCCGTAGATCTATAGAAGCAGAGCCTTAGAGCCGACCCTGGAATCTAAAGCTTTTTAACTGACTGGAATCCTCCAACGAGTCCATAGATCTATAGAAGCAGAGAGTTAGAGCCGACCCTGGAATCTAAAGCTTTTTAACTGACTGGAATCCTCCAACGAGTCCATAGATCTATAGAAGCAGAGAGTTAGAGCCGACCCTGGAATCTAAAGCTTTTTAACTGACTGGAATCCTCCAACGAGTCCGTAGATCTATAGAAGTAGAGAGTTAGAGCCGACCCTGGAATCTAAAGCTTTTTAACTGACTGGAATCCTCCAACGAGTCCGTAGATCTATAGAAGCAGAGAGTTAGAGCCGACCCTGGAATCTAAAGCTTTTTAACTGACTGGAATCCTCCAACGAGTCCGTAGATCTATAGAAGAACAGAGTTAGAGCCGACCCTGTAATCTAAAGCTTTTTAACTGACTGGAATCCTCCAACGAGTCCATAGATCTATAGAAGCAGAGAGTTAGAGCCGACCCTGGAATCTAAAGCTTTTTAACTGACTGGAATCCTCCAACGAGTCCATAGATCTATAGAAGCAGAGAGTTAGAGCCGACCCTGGAATCTAAAGCTTTTTAACTGACTGGAATCCTCCAACGAGTCCGTAGATCTATAGAAGCAGAGCGTTAGAGCCAACCCTGGAATCTAAAGCTTTTCAACTGACTGGAATCCTCCAACGAGTCCGTAGATCTATAGAAGCAGAGCCTTAGAGCCGACCCTGGAATCTAAAGCTTTTTAACTGACTGGAATCCTCCAACGAGTCCATAGATCTATAGAAGCAGAGAGTTAGAGCCGACCCTGGAATCTAAAGCTTTTTAACTGACTGGAATCCTCCAACGAGTCCATAGATCTATAGAAGCAGAGAGTTAGAGCCGACCCTGGAATCTAAAGCTTTTTAACTGACTGGAATCCTCCAACGAGTCCGTAGATCTATAGAAGCAGAGAGTTAGAGCCGACCCTGGAATCTAAAGCTTTTTAACTGACTGGAATCCTCCAACGAGTCCGTAGATCTATAGAAGCAGAGAGTTAGAGCCGACCCTGGAATCTAAAGCTTTTTAACTGACTGGAATCCTCCAACGAGTCCGTAGATCTATAGAAGAACAGAGTTAGAGCCGACCCTGTAATCTAAAGCTTTTTAACTGACTGGAATCCTCCAACGAGTCCATAGATCTATAGAAGCAGAGAGTTAGAGCCGACCCTGGAATCTAAAGCTTTTTAACTGACTGGAATCCTCCAACGAGTCCGTAGATCTATAGAAGCAGAGAGTTAGAGCCGACCCTGGAATCTAAAGCTTTTTAACTGACTGGAATCCTCCAACGAGTCCGTAGATCTATAGAAGCAGAGAGTTAGAGCCGACCCTGGAATCTAAAGCTTTTTAACTGACTGGAATCCTCCAACGAGTCCGTAGATCTATAGAAGCAGAGAGTTAGAGCCGACCCTGGAATCTAAAGCTTTTTAACTGACTGGAATCCTCCAACGAGTCCGTAGATCTATAGAAGCAGAGAGTTAGAGCCGACCCTGGAATCTAAAGCTTTTCAACTGACTGGAATCCTCCAACGAGTCCGTAGATCTATAGAAGCAGAGACTTAGAGCTGACCCTGGAATCTAAAGCTTTTCAACTGACTGGAATCCTCCAACGAGTCCGTAGATCTATAGAAGAACAGAGTTAGAGCTGACCCTGGAATCTAAAGCTTTTTAACTGACTGGAATCCTCCATCGGGTCCGTAGATCTATAGAAGCAGAGACTTAGAGCCGACCCTGGAATCTAAAGCTTTTTAACTGGCTGGAATCCTCCAACGAGTCCGTAGATCTATAGAAGCAGAGACTTAGAGCTGACCCTGGAATCTAAAGCTTTTTAACTGGCTGGAATCCTCCAACGAGTCCGTAGATCTATAGAAGCAGAGAGTTAGAGCCGACCCTGGAATCTAAAGCTTTTCAACTTACTGGAATCCTCCAACGAGTCCATAGATCTATAGAAGCAGAGCCTTAGAGCCGACCCTGGAATCTAAAGCTTTTTAACTGACTGGAATCCTCCAACGAGTCCGTAGATCTATAGAAGTAGAGAGTTAGAGCCGACCCTGGAATCTAAAGGTTTTTAACTGACTGGAATCCTCCAACGAGTCCATAGATCTATAGAAGCAGAGAGTTAGAGCCGACCCTGGAATCTAAAGCTTTTTAACTGACTGGAATCCTCCAACGAGTCCGTAGATCTATAGAAGCACAGAGTTAGAGCCGACCCTGGAATCTAAAGCTTTTTAACTGACTGGAATCCTCCAACGAGTCCGTAGATCTATAGAAGCAGAGAGTTAGAGCCGACCCTGGAATCTAAAGCTTTTCAACTGACTGGAATCCTCCAACGAGTCCGTAGACCTATAGAAGCAGAGACTTAGAGTTGACCCTGGAATCTAAAGCTTTTTAACTGACTGGAATCCTCCAACGAGTCCGTAGATCTATAGAAGCACAGAGTTAGAGCCGACCCTGGAATCTAAAGCTTTTCAACTGACTGGAATCCTCCAACGAGTCCGTAGATCTATAGAAGAACAGAGTTAGAGCTGACCCTGGAATCTAAAGCTTTTTAACTGACTGGAATCCTCCAACGGGTCCGTAGATCTATAGAAGCACAGAGTTAGAGCCGACCCTGGAATCTAAAGCTTTTTAACTGGCTGGATTCCTCCAACGAGTCCACAGATCTATAGAAGCACAGCGTTAGAGCCGACCATGGAATCTAAAGCTTTTTAACTGACTTGAATCCTCCAACGAGTCCGTAGATCTATAGAAGCAGAGACTTAGAGCTGACCCTGGAATCTAAAGCTTTTTAACTGACTGGAATCCTCCAACGGGTCCGTAGATCTATAGAAGCACAGCGTTAGAGCCGACCCAGGAATCTAAAGCTTTTTAACTGGCTGGATTCCTCCAACGAGTCCGTAGATCTATAGAAGCACAGCGTTAGAGCCGACCCTGGAATCTAAAGGTTTTTAACTGGCTGGAATCCTCCAACGAGTCCGTAGATCTATAGAAGCAGAGACTTAGAGCTGACCCTGGAATCTAAAGCTTTTTAACTGGCTGGAATCCTCCAACGAGTCTGTAGATCTATAGAAGCAGAGAGTTAGAGCCGACCCTGGAATCTAAAGCTTTTCAACTGACTGGAATCCTCCAACGAGTCCGTAGATCTATAGAAGCAGAGCCTTAGAGCCGACCCTGGAATCTAAAGCTTTTTAACTGACTGGAATCCTCCAACGAGTCCGTAGATCTATAGAAGCAGAGAGTTAGAGCCGACCCTGGAATCTAAAGCTTTTTAACTGACTGGAATCCTCCAACGAGTCCGTAGATCTATAGAAGCAGAGAGTAAGAGCCGACCCTGGAATCTAAAGCTTTTTAACTGACTGGAATCCTCCAACGAGTCCGTAGATCTATAGAAGCACAGAGTTAGAGCCGACCCTGGAATCTAAAGCTTTTTAACTGACTGGAATCCTCCAACGAGTCCGTAGATCTATAGAAGCAGAGAGTTAGAGCCGACCCTGGAATCTAAAGCTTTTCAACTGACTGGAATCCTCCAACGAGTCCGTAGATCTATAGAAGCAGAGACTTAGAGCTGACCCTGGAATCTAAAGCTTTTTAACTGACTGGAATCCTCCAACGAGTCCGTAGATCTATAGAAGCACAGAGTTAGAGCCGACCCTGGAATCTAAAGCTTTTCAACTGACTGGAATCCTCCAACGAGTCCGTAGATCTATAGAAGCACAGAGTTAGAGCCGACCCTGGAATCTAAAGCTTTTTAACTGGCTGGATTCCTCCAACGAGTCCACAGATCTATAGAAGCACAGCGTTAGAGCCGACCATGGAATCTAAAGCTTTTTAACTGACTTGAATCCTCCAACGAGTCCGTAGATCTATAGAAGCAGAGACTTAGAGCTGACCCTGGAATCTAAAGCTTTTTAACTGACTGGAATCCTCCAACGGGTCCGTAGATCTATAGAAGCACAGCGTTAGAGCCGACCCAGGAATCTAAAGCTTTTTAACTGGCTGGATTCCTCCAACGAGTCCGTAGATCTATAGAAGCACAGCGTTAGAGCCGACCCTGGAATCTAAAGCTTTTTAACTGGCTGGAATCCTCCAACGAGTCCGTAGATCTATAGAAGCAGAGACTTAGAGCTGACCCTGGAATCTAAAGCTTTTTAACTGGCTGGAATCCTCCAACGAGTCTGTAGATCTATAGAAGCAGAGAGTTAGAGCCGACCCTGGAATCTAAAGCTTTTCAACTGACTGGAATCCTCCAACGAGTCCGTAGATCTATAGAAGCAGAGACTTAGAGCTGACCCTGGAATCTAAAGCTTTTTAACTGGCTGGAATCCTCCAACGAGTCTGTAGATCTATAGAAGCAGAGAGTTAGAGCCGACCCTGGAATCTAAAGCTTTTCAACTGACTGGAATCCTCCAACGAGTCCGTGGATCTATAGAAGAACAGAGTTAGAGCTGACCCTGGAATCTAAAGCTTTTTAACTGACTGGAATCCTCCAACGGGTCCGTAGATCTATAGAAGCACAGAGTTAGAGCCGACCCTGGAATCTAAAGCTTTTCAACTGACTGGAATCCTCCAACGAGTCCGTAGATCTATAGAAGAACAGAGTTAGAGCTGACCCTGGAATCTAAAGCTTTTTAACTGACTGGAATCCTCCAACGAGTCCGTAGATCTATAGAAGCAGAGCGTTAGAGCCGACCCTGGAATCTAAAGCTTTTTAACTGACTGGAATCCTCCAACGAGTCCGTAGATCTATAGAAGCACAGCGTTAGAGCCGACCCTGGAATCTAAAGCTTTTCAACTGACTGGAATCCTCCAACGAGTCCGTAGATCTATAGAAGCACAGCGTTAGAGCTGACCCTGGAATCTAAAGCTTTTTAACTGGCTGGATTCCTCCAACGAGTCCGTAGATCTATAGAAGTAGAGCGTTAGAGCTGACCCTGGAATCTAAAGCTTTTCAACTGACTGGAATCCTCCAACGAGTCTGTAGATCTATAGAAGTAGAGCGTTAGAGCTGACCCTGGAATCTAAAGCTTTTTAACTGGCTGGATTCCTCCAACGAGTCCGTAGATCTATAGAAGCACAGAGTTAGAGCCGACCCTGGAATCTAAAGCTTTTCAACTGACTGGAATCCTCCAACGAGTCCGTAGATCTATAGAAGCAGAGACTTAGAGCTGACCCTGGAATCTAAAGCTTTTTAACTGGCTGGAATCCTCCAACGAGTCTGTAGATCTATAGAAGCAGAGAGTTAGAGCCGACCCTGGAATCTAAAGCTTTTCAACTGACTGGAATCCTCCAACGAGTCCGTAGATCTATAGAAGAACAGAGTTAGAGCTGACCCTGGAATCTAAAGCTTTTTAACTGACTGGAATCCTCCAACGGGTCCGTAGATCTATAGAAGCACAGAGTTAGAGCCGACCCTGGAATCTAAAGCTTTTTAACTGGCTGGATTCCTCCAACGAGTCCATAGATCTATAGAAGCACAGCGTTAGAGCCGACCCTGGAATCTAAAGCTTTTTAACTGACTTGAATCCTCCAACGGGTCCGTAGATCTATAGAAGCAGAGACTTAGAGCTGACCCTGGAATCTAAAGCTTTTTAACTGACTGGAATCCTCCAACGGGTCCGTAGATCTATAGAAGCACAGCGTTAGAGCCGACCCTGGAATCTAAAGCTTTTTAACTGGCTGGATTCCTCCAACGAGTCCGTAGATCTATAGAAGCACAGCGTTAGAGCCGACCCTGGAATCTAAAGCTTTTTAACTGGCTGGAATCCTCCAACGAGTCCGTAGATCTATAGAAGCAGAGCGTTAGAGCCGACCCTGGAATCTAAAGCTTTTTAACTGACTGGAATCCTCCAACGAGTCCGTAGATCTATAGAAGCACAGCGTTAGAGCCGACCCTGGAATCTAAAGCTTTTCAACTGACTGGAATCCTCCAACGAGTCCGTAGATCTATAGAAGCACAGCGTTAGAGCTGACCCTGGAATCTACAGCTTTTTAACTGGCTGGATTCCTCCAACGAGTCCGTAGATCTATAGAAGTAGAGCGTTAGAGCTGACCCTGGAATCTAAAGCTTTTCAACTGACTGGAATCCTCCAACGAGTCCGTAGATCTATAGAAGTAGAGCGTTAGAGCTGACCCTGGAATCTAAAGCTTTTTAACTGACTGGGATCCTCCAACGAGTCCATAGATCTATAGAAGCAGAGAGTTAGAGCCGACCCTGGAATTTAAAGCTTTTTAACTGACTGGAATCCTCCAACGAGTCCGTAGATCTATAGAAGCAGAGACCTAGAGCCGACCCTGTAATCTAAAGCTTTTTAACTGACTGGAATCCTCCAACGAGTCCGTAGATCTATAGAAGCAGAGAGTTAGAGCCGACCCTGGAATCTAAAGCTTTTTAACTGACTGGAATCCTCCAACGAGTACGTAGATCTATAGAAGCAGAGCCTTAGAGCCGACCCTGGAATCTAAAGGTTTTTAACTGACTGGGATCCTCCAACGAGTCCGTAGATCTATAGAAGCAGAGCCTTAGAGCCGACCCTGGAATCTAAAGCTTTTTAACTGACTGGAATCCTCCAACGAGTCCGTAGATCTATAGAAGCAGAGCGTTAGAGCCGACCCTGGAATCTAAAGCTTTTTAACTGACTGGAATCCTCCAACGAGTCCGTAGATCTATAGAAGCAGAGCCTTAGAGCCGACCCTGGAATCTAAAGGTTTTTAACTGACTGGGATCCTCCAACGAGTCCGTAGATCTATAGAAGCAGAGACTTAGAGCTGACCCTGGAATCTAAAGCTTTTTAACTGACTGGAATCCTCCAACGAGTCCGTAGATCTATAGAAGCAGAGCGTTAGAGCCGACCCTGGAATCTAAAGCTTTTTAACTGACTGGAATCCTCCAACAAGTCCGTAGATCTATAGAAGCAGAGCCTTAGAGCCGACCCTGGAATCTAAAGCTTTTTAACTGACTGGAATCCTCCAACGAGTCCGTAGATCTATAGAAGAACAGAGTTAGAGTCGACCCTGTAATCTAAAGCTTTTTAACTGACTGGAATCCTCCAACGAGTCCATAGATCTATAGAAGCAGAGAGTTAGAGCCGACCCTGGAATCTAAAGCTTTTTAACTGACTGGAATCCTCCAACGAGTCCGTAGATCTATAGAAGCAGAGAGTTAGAGCCGACCCTGGAATCTAAAGCTTTTTAACTGACTGGAATCCTCCAACGAGTCCGTAGATCTATAGAAGCAGAGAGTTAGAGCCGACCCTGGAATCTAAAGCTTTTCAACTGACTGGAATCCTCCAACGAGTCCGTAGATCTAGAGAAGCAGAGACTTAGAGCTGACCCTGGAATCTAAAGCTTTTTAACTGACTGGAATCCTCCAATGAGTCCGTAGGTCTATAGAAGAACAGAGTTAGAGCTGACCCTGGAATCTAAAGCTTTTTAACTGACTGGAATCCTCCAATGAGTCCGTAGATCTATAGAAGAACAGAGTTAGAGCTGACCCTGGAATCTAAAGCTTTTTAACTGACTGGAATCCTCCAACGGGTCCGTAGATCTATAGAAGCAGAGACTTAGAGCTGACCCTGGAATCTAAAGCTTTTTAACTGGCTGGAATCCTCCAACGAGTCCGTAGATCTATAGAAGCAGAGACTTAGAGCTGACCCTGGAATCTAAAGCTTTTTAACTGGCTGGAATCCTCCAACGAGTCCGTAGATCTATAGAAGCAGAGAGTTAGAGCCGACCCTGGAATCTAAAGCTTTTCAACTGACTGGAATCCTCCAACGAGTCCGTAGATCTATAGAAGCAGAGCCTTAGAGCCGACCCTGGAATCTAAAGCTTTTTAACTGACTGGAATCCTCCAACGAGTCCGTAGATCTATAGAAGCAGAGAGTTAGAGCCGACCCTGGAATCTAAAGCTTTTTAACTGACTGGAATCCTCCAACGAGTCCGTAGATCTATAGAAGAATAGAGTTAGAGCCGACCCTGGAATCTAAAGCTTTTCAACTGACTGGAATCCTCCAACGAGTCCATAGATCTATAGAAGCAGAGAGTTAGAGCCGACCCTGGAATCTAAAGCTTTTTAACTGACTGGAATCCTCCAACGAGTCCGTAGATCTATAGAAGCAGAGAGTTAGAGCCGACCCTGGAATCTAAAGCTTTTTAACTGACTGGAATCCTCCAACGAGTCCGTAGATCTATAGAAGAATAGAGTTAGAGCCGACCCTGGAATCTAAAGCTTTTCAACTGACTGGAATCCTCCAACGAGTCCGTAGATCTATAGAAGCAGAGAGTTAGAGCCGACCCTGGAATCTAAAGCTTTTTAACTGACTGGAATCCTCCAACGAGTCCGTAGATCTATAGAAGCACAGAGTTAGAGCCGACGCTGGAATCTAAAGCTTTTTAACTGACTGGAATCCTCCAACGAGTCCGTAGATCTATAGAAGCAGAGCCTTAGAGCCGACCCTGGAATCTAAAGCTTTTTCACTGACTGGAATCCTCCAACGAGTCCATAGATCTATAGAAGCAGAGAGTTAGAGCCGACCCTGGAATCTAAAGCTTTTTAACTGACTGGAATCCTCCAACGAGTCCATAGATCTATAGAAGCACAGAGTTAGAGCCGACCCTGGAATCTAAAGGTTTTTAACTGACTGGGATCCTCCAACGAGTCCATAGATCTATAGAAGAAGAGAGTTAGAGCCGACCCTGGAATCTAAAGCTTTTCAACTGACTGTAATCCTCCAACGAGTCCGTAGATCTATAGAAGCAGAGAGTTAGAGCCGACCCTGAATCTAAAGCTTTTTAACTGACTGGGATCCTCCAACGAGTCCATAGATCTATAGATGCAGAGAGTTAGAGCCGACCCTGGAATCTAAAGCTTTTTAACTGACTGTAATCCTCCAACGAGTCCGTAGATCTATAGAAGCAGAGAGTTAGAGCCGACCCTGAATCTAAAGCTTTTTAACTGACTGGAATCCTCCAACGAGTCCGTAGATCTATAGAAGCAGAGACTTAGAGCTGACCCTGGAATCTAAAGCTTTTTAACTGACTGGAATCCTCCAACGAGTCCGTAGATCTATAGAAGCAGAGCGTTAGAGCCGACCCTGGAATCTAAAGCTTTTTAACTGGCTGGAATCCTCCAACGAGTCCGTAGATCTATAGAAGCAGAGCGTTAGAGCCGACCCTGGAATCTAAAGCTTTTTAACTGACTGGAATCCTCCAACGAGTCCGTAGATCTATAGAAGCAGAGCGTTAGAGCCGACCCTGGAATCTAAAGCTTTTTAACTGACTGGAATCCTCCAACGAGTCCGTAGATCTATAGAAGCAGAGCCTTAGAGCCGACCCTGGAATCTAAAGCTTTTTAACTGACTGGAATCCTCCAACGAGTCCGTAGATCTATAGAAGCAGAGCCTTAGAGCCGACCCTGGAATCTAAAGCTTTTTAACTGACTGGAATCCTCCAACGAGTCCATAGATCTATAGAAGAACAGAGTTAGAGCCGACCCTGGAATCTAAAGCTTTTTAACTGACTGGAATCCTCCAACGAGTCCGTAGATCTATAGAAGCAGAGAGTTAGAGCCGACCCTGGAATCTAAAGCTTTTTAACTGACTGGAATCCTCCAACGAGTCCGTAGATCTATAGAAGCAGAGACTTAGAGCTGACCCTGGAAACTAAAGCTTTTTAACTGACTGGAATCCTCCAATGAGTCCGTAGATCTATAGAAGCACAGAGTTAGAGCCGACCCTGGAATCTAAAGCTTTTCAACTGACTGGAATCCTCCAACGAGTCCGTAGATCTATAGAAGAATAGAGTTAGAGCCGACCCTGGAATCTAAAGCTTTTCAACTGACTGGAATCCTCCAACGAGTCCATAGATCTATAGAAGCAGAGCCTTAGAGCCGACCCTGGAATCTAAAGCTTTTTAACTGACTGGAATCCTCCAACGAGTCCGTAGATCTATAGAAGCACAGAGTTAGAGCCGACGCTGGAATCTAAAGCTTTTTAACTGACTGGAATCCTCCAACGAGTCCGTAGATCTATAGAAGCAGAGCCTTAGAGCCGACCCTGGAATCTAAAGCTTTTTCACTGACTGGAATCCTCCAACGAGTCCATAGATCTATAGAAGCAGAGAGTTAGAGCCGACCCTGGAATCTAAAGCTTTTTAACTGACTGGAATCCTCCAACGAGTCCATAGATCTATAGAAGCACAGAGTTAGAGCCGACCCTGGAATCTAAAGGTTTTTAACTGACTGGGATCCTCCAACGAGTCCATAGATCTATAGAAGAAGAGAGTTAGAGCCGACCCTGGAATCTAAAGCTTTTCAACTGACTGTAATCCTCCAACGAGTCCGTAGATCTATAGAAGCAGAGAGTTAGAGCCGACCCTGAATCTAAAGCTTTTTAACTGACTGGGATCCTCCAACGAGTCCATAGATCTATAGATGCAGAGAGTTAGAGCCGACCCTGGAATCTAAAGCTTTTTAACTGACTGTAATCCTCCAACGAGTCCGTAGATCTATAGAAGCAGAGAGTTAGAGCCGACCCTGAATCTAAAGCTTTTTAACTGACTGGAATCCTCCAACGAGTCCGTAGATCTATAGAAGCAGAGACTTAGAGCTGACCCTGGAATCTAAAGCTTTTTAACTGACTGGAATCCTCCAACGAGTCCGTAGATCTATAGAAGCAGAGCGTTAGAGCCGACCCTGGAATCTAAAGCTTTTTAACTGGCTGGAATCCTCCAACGAGTCCGTAGATCTATAGAAGCAGAGCGTTAGAGCCGACCCTGGAATCTAAAGCTTTTTAACTGACTGGAATCCTCCAACGAGTCCGTAGATCTATAGAAGCAGAGCGTTAGAGCCGACCCTGGAATCTAAAGCTTTTTAACTGACTGGAATCCTCCAACAAGTCCGTAGATCTATAGAAGCAGAGCCTTAGAGCCGACCCTGGAATCTAAAGCTTTTTAACTGACTGGAATCCTCCAACGAGTCCGTAGATCTATAGAAGCAGAGCCTTAGAGCCGACCCTGGAATCTAAAGCTTTTTAACTGACTGGAATCCTCCAACGAGTCCATAGATCTATAGAAGCAGAGAGTTAGAGCCGACCCTGGAATCTAAAGCTTTTTAACTGACTGGAATCCTCCAACGAGTCCGTAGATCTATAGAAGCAGAGAGTTAGAGCCGACCCTGGAATCTAAAGCTTTTTAACTGACTGGAATCCTCCAACGAGTCCGTAGATCTATAGAAGCAGAGACTTAGAGCTGACCCTGGAAACTAAAGCTTTTTAACTGACTGGAATCCTCCAATGAGTCCGTAGATCTATAGAAGCACAGAGTTAGAGCCGACCCTGGAATCTAAAGCTTTTCAACTGACTGGAATCCTCCAACGAGTCCGTAGGTCTATAGAAGAACAGAGTTAGAGCTGACCCTGGAATCTAAAGCTTTTTAACTGACTGGAATCCTCCAACGGGTCCGTAGATCTATAGAAGCAGAGACTTAAAGCTGACCCTGGAATCTAAAGCTTTTTAACTGGCTGGAATCCTCCAACGAGTCCGTAGATCTATAGAAGCAGAGAGTAAGAGCCGACCCTGGAATCTAAAGCTTTTTAACTGACTGGAATCCTCCAACGAGTCCGTAGATCTATAGAAGCACAGAGTTAGAGCCGACCCTGGAATCTAAAGCTTTTTAACTGACTGGAATCCTCCAACGAGTCCGTAGATCTATAGAAGCAGAGAGTTAGAGCCGACCCTGGAATCTAAAGCTTTTCAACTGACTGGAATCCTCCAACGAGTCCGTAGATCTATAGAAGCAGAGACTTAGAGCTGACCCTGGAATCTAAAGCTTTTTAACTGACTGGAATCCTCCAACGAGTCCGTAGATCTATAGAAGCACAGAGTTAGAGCCGACCCTGGAATCTAAAGCTTTTCAACTGACTGGAATCCTCCAACGAGTCCGTAGATCTATAGAAGAACAGAGTTAGAGCTGACCCTGGAATCTAAAGCTTTTTAACTGACTGGAATCCTCCAACGAGTCCGTAGATCTATAGAAGCAGAGCGTTAGAGCCGACCCTGGAATCTAAAGCTTTTTAACTGACTGGAATCCTCCAACGAGTCCGTAGATCTATAGAAGCACAGCGTTAGAGCCGACCCTGGAATCTAAAGCTTTTCAACTGACTGGAATCCTCCAACGAGTCCGTAGATCTATAGAAGCACAGCGTTAGAGCTGACCCTGGAATCTAAAGCTTTTTAACTGGCTGGATTCCTCCAACGAGTCCGTAGATCTATAGAAGTAGAGCGTTAGAGCTGACCCTGGAATCTAAAGCTTTTCAACTGACTGGAATCCTCCAACGAGTCTGTAGATCTATAGAAGTAGAGCGTTAGAGCTGACCCTGGAATCTAAAGCTTTTTAACTGGCTGGATTCCTCCAACGAGTCCGTAGATCTATAGAAGCACAGAGTTAGAGCCGACCCTGGAATCTAAAGCTTTTCAACTGACTGGAATCCTCCAACGAGTCCGTAGATCTATAGAAGCAGAGACTTAGAGCTGACCCTGGAATCTAAAGCTTTTTAACTGGCTGGAATCCTCCAACGAGTCTGTAGATCTATAGAAGCAGAGAGTTAGAGCCGACCCTGGAATCTAAAGCTTTTCAACTGACTGGAATCCTCCAACGAGTCCGTAGATCTATAGAAGTAGAGCGTTAGAGCTGACCCTGGAATCTAAAGCTTTTTAACTGACTGGGATCCTCCAACGAGTCCATAGATCTATAGAAGCAGAGAGTTAGAGCCGACCCTGGAATTTAAAGCTTTTTAACTGACTGGAATCCTCCAACGAGTCCGTAGATCTATAGAAGCAGAGACCTAGAGCCGACCCTGTAATCTAAAGCTTTTTAACTGACTGGAATCCTCCAACGAGTCTGTAGATCTATAGAAGCAGAGAGTTAGAGCCGACCCTGGAATCTAAAGCTTTTCAACTGACTGGAATCCTCCAACGAGTCCGTAGATCTATAGAAGAACAGAGTTAGAGCTGACCCTGGAATCTAAAGCTTTTTAACTGACTGGAATCCTCCAACGAGTCCGTAGATCTATAGAAGAACAGAGTTAGAGCTGACCCTGGAATCTAAAGCTTTTTAACTGACTGGAATCCTCCAACGGGTCCGTAGATCTATAGAAGCACAGAGTTAGAGCCGACCCTGGAATCTAAAGCTTTTTAACTGGCTGGATTCCTCCAACGAGTCCATAGATCTATAGAAGCACAGCGTTAGAGCCGACCCTGGAATCTAAAGCTTTTTAACTGACTTGAATCCTCCAACGGGTCCGTAGATCTATAGAAGCAGAGACTTAGAGCTGACCCTGGAATCTAAAGCTTTTTAACTGACTGGAATCCTCCAACGGGTCCGTAGATCTATAGAAGCACAGCGTTAGAGCCGACCCTGGAATCTAAAGCTTTTTAACTGGCTGGATTCCTCCAACGAGTCCGTAGATCTATAGAAGCACAGCGTTAGAGCCGACCCTGGAATCTAAAGCTTTTTAACTGGCTGGAATCCTCCAACGAGTCCGTAGATCTATAGAAGCAGAGCGTTAGAGCCGACCCTGGAATCTAAAGCTTTTTAACTGACTGGAATCCTCCAACGAGTCCGTAGATCTATAGAAGCACAGCGTTAGAGCCGACCCTGGAATCTAAAGCTTTTCAACTGACTGGAATCCTCCAACGAGTCCGTAGATCTATAGAAGCACAGCGTTAGAGCTGACCCTGGAATCTACAGCTTTTTAACTGGCTGGATTCCTCCAACGAGTCCGTAGATCTATAGAAGTAGAGCGTTAGAGCTGACCCTGGAATCTAAAGCTTTTCAACTGACTGGAATCCTCCAACGAGTCCGTAGATCTATAGAAGTAGAGCGTTAGAGCTGACCCTGGAATCTAAAGCTTTTTAACTGACTGGGATCCTCCAACGAGTCCATAGATCTATAGAAGCAGAGAGTTAGAGCCGACCCTGGAATTTAAAGCTTTTTAACTGACTGGAATCCTCCAACGAGTCCGTAGATCTATAGAAGCAGAGACCTAGAGCCGACCCTGTAATCTAAAGCTTTTTAACTGACTGGAATCCTCCAACGAGTCCGTAGATCTATAGAAGCAGAGAGTTAGAGCCGACCCTGGAATCTAAAGCTTTTTAACTGACTGGAATCCTCCAACGAGTACGTAGATCTATAGAAGCAGAGCCTTAGAGCCGACCCTGGAATCTAAAGGTTTTTAACTGACTGGGATCCTCCAACGAGTCCGTAGATCTATAGAAGCAGAGCCTTAGAGCCGACCCTGGAATCTAAAGCTTTTTAACTGACTGGAATCCTCCAACGAGTCCGTAGATCTATAGAAGCAGAGCGTTAGAGCCGACCCTGGAATCTAAAGCTTTTTAACTGACTGGAATCCTCCAACGAGTCCGTAGATCTATAGAAGCAGAGCCTTAGAGCCGACCCTGGAATCTAAAGGTTTTTAACTGACTGGGATCCTCCAACGAGTCCGTAGATCTATAGAAGCAGACACTTAGAGCTGACCCTGGAATCTAAAGCTTTTTAACTGACTGGAATCCTCCAACGAGTCCGTAGATCTATAGAAGCAGAGCGTTAGAGCCGACCCTGGAATCTAAAGCTTTTTAACTGACTGGAATCCTCCAACGAGTCCGTAGATCTATAGAAGCAGAGCCTTAGAGCCGACCCTGGAATCTAAAGCTTTTTAACTGACTGGAATCCTCCAACGAGTCCGTAGATCTATAGAAGAACAGAGTTAGAGTCGACCCTGTAATCTAAAGCTTTTTAACTGACTGGAATCCTCCAACGAGTCCATAGATCTATAGAAGCAGAGAGTTAGAGCCGACCCTGGAATCTAAAGCTTTTTAACTGACTGGAATCCTCCAACGAGTCCGTAGATCTATAGAAGCAGAGAGTTAGAGCCGACCCTGGAATCTAAAGCTTTTTAACTGACTGGAATCCTCCAACGAGTCCGTAGATCTATAGAAGCAGAGAGTTAGAGCCGACCCTGGAATCTAAAGCTTTTCAACTGACTGGAATCCTCCAACGAGTCCGTAGATCTAGAGAAGCAGAGACTTAGAGCTGACCCTGGAATCTAAAGCTTTTTAACTGACTGGAATCCTCCAATGAGTCCGTAGGTCTATAGAAGAACAGAGTTAGAGCTGACCCTGGAATCTAAAGCTTTTTAACTGACTGGAATCCTCCAATGAGTCCGTAGATCTATAGAAGAACAGAGTTAGAGCTGACCCTGGAATCTAAAGCTTTTTAACTGACTGGAATCCTCCAACGGGTCCGTAGATCTATAGAAGCAGAGACTTAGAGCTGACCCTGGAATCTAAAGCTTTTTAACTGGCTGGAATCCTCCAACGAGTCCGTAGATCTATAGAAGCAGAGACTTAGAGCTGACCCTGGAATCTAAAGCTTTTTAACTGGCTGGAATCCTCCAACGAGTCCGTAGATCTATAGAAGCAGAGAGTTAGAGCCGACCCTGGAATCTAAAGCTTTTCAACTGACTGGAATCCTCCAACGAGTCCGTAGATCTATAGAAGCAGAGCCTTAGAGCCGACCCTGGAATCTAAAGCTTTTTAACTGACTGGAATCCTCCAACGAGTCCGTAGATCTATAGAAGCAGAGAGTTAGAGCCGACCCTGGAATCTAAAGCTTTTTAACTGACTGGAATCCTCCAACGAGTCCGTAGATCTATAGAAGAATAGAGTTAGAGCCGACCCTGGAATCTAAAGCTTTTCAACTGACTGGAATCCTCCAACGAGTCCATAGATCTATAGAAGCAGAGAGTTAGAGCCGACCCTGGAATCTAAAGCTTTTTAACTGACTGGAATCCTCCAACGAGTCCGTAGATCTATAGAAGCAGAGAGTTAGAGCCGACCCTGGAATCTAAAGCTTTTTAACTGACTGGAATCCTCCAACGAGTCCGTAGATCTATAGAAGAATAGAGTTAGAGCCGACCCTGGAATCTAAAGCTTTTCAACTGACTGGAATCCTCCAACGAGTCCATAGATCTATAGAAGCAGAGAGTTAGAGCCGACCCTGGAATCTAAAGCTTTTTAACTGACTGGAATCCTCCAACGAGTCCGTAGATCTATAGAAGCACAGAGTTAGAGCCGACGCTGGAATCTAAAGCTTTTTAACTGACTGGAATCCTCCAACGAGTCCGTAGATCTATAGAAGCAGAGCCTTAGAGCCGACCCTGGAATCTAAAGCTTTTTCACTGACTGGAATCCTCCAACGAGTCCATAGATCTATAGAAGCAGAGAGTTAGAGCCGACCCTGGAATCTAAAGCTTTTTAACTGACTGGAATCCTCCAACGAGTCCATAGATCTATAGAAGCACAGAGTTAGAGCCGACCCTGGAATCTAAAGGTTTTTAACTGACTGGGATCCTCCAACGAGTCCATAGATCTATAGAAGAAGAGAGTTAGAGCCGACCCTGGAATCTAAAGCTTTTCAACTGACTGTAATCCTCCAACGAGTCCGTAGATCTATAGAAGCAGAGAGTTAGAGCCGACCCTGAATCTAAAGCTTTTTAACTGACTGGGATCCTCCAACGAGTCCATAGATCTATAGATGCAGAGAGTTAGAGCCGACCCTGGAATCTAAAGCTTTTTAACTGACTGTAATCCTCCAACGAGTCCGTAGATCTATAGAAGCAGAGAGTTAGAGCCGACCCTGAATCTAAAGCTTTTTAACTGACTGGAATCCTCCAACGAGTCCGTAGATCTATAGAAGCAGAGACTTAGAGCTGACCCTGGAATCTAAAGCTTTTTAACTGACTGGAATCCTCCAACGAGTCCGTAGATCTATAGAAGCAGAGCGTTAGAGCCGACCCTGGAATCTAAAGCTTTTTAACTGGCTGGAATCCTCCAACGAGTCCGTAGATCTATAGAAGCAGAGCGTTAGAGCCGACCCTGGAATCTAAAGCTTTTTAACTGACTGGAATCCTCCAACGAGTCCGTAGATCTATAGAAGCAGAGCGTTAGAGCCGACCCTGGAATCTAAAGCTTTTTAACTGACTGGAATCCTCCAACAAGTCCGTAGATCTATAGAAGCAGAGCCTTAGAGCCGACCCTGGAATCTAAAGCTTTTTAACTGACTGGAATCCTCCAACGAGTCCGTAGATCTATAGAAGCAGAGCCTTAGAGCCGACCCTGGAATCTAAAGCTTTTTAACTGACTGGAATCCTCCAACGAGTCCATAGATCTATAGAAGAACAGAGTTAGAGCCGACCCTGGAATCTAAAGCTTTTTAACTGACTGGAATCCTCCAACGAGTCCGTAGATCTATAGAAGCAGAGAGTTAGAGCCGACCCTGGAATCTAAAGCTTTTTAACTGACTGGAATCCTCCAACGAGTCCGTAGATCTATAGAAGCAGAGACTTAGAGCTGACCCTGGAAACTAAAGCTTTTTAACTGACTGGAATCCTCCAATGAGTCCGTAGATCTATAGAAGCACAGAGTTAGAGCCGACCCTGGAATCTAAAGCTTTTCAACTGACTGGAATCCTCCAACGAGTCCGTAGATCTATAGAAGAATAGAGTTAGAGCCGACCCTGGAATCTAAAGCTTTTCAACTGACTGGAATCCTCCAACGAGTCCATAGATCTATAGAAGCAGAGAGTTAGAGCCGACCCTGGAATCTAAAGCTTTTTAACTGACTGGAATCCTCCAACGAGTCCGTAGATCTATAGAAGCACAGAGTTAGAGCCGACGCTGGAATCTAAAGCTTTTTAACTGACTGGAATCCTCCAACGAGTCCGTAGATCTATAGAAGCAGAGCCTTAGAGCCGACCCTGGAATCTAAAGCTTTTTCACTGACTGGAATCCTCCAACGAGTCCATAGATCTATAGAAGCAGAGAGTTAGAGCCGACCCTGGAATCTAAAGCTTTTTAACTGACTGGAATCCTCCAACGAGTCCATAGATCTATAGAAGCACAGAGTTAGAGCCGACCCTGGAATCTAAAGGTTTTTAACTGACTGGGATCCTCCAACGAGTCCATAGATCTATAGAAGAAGAGAGTTAGAGCCGACCCTGGAATCTAAAGCTTTTCAACTGACTGTAATCCTCCAACGAGTCCGTAGATCTATAGAAGCAGAGAGTTAGAGCCGACCCTGAATCTAAAGCTTTTTAACTGACTGGGATCCTCCAACGAGTCCATAGATCTATAGATGCAGAGAGTTAGAGCCGACCCTGGAATCTAAAGCTTTTTAACTGACTGTAATCCTCCAACGAGTCCGTAGATCTATAGAAGCAGAGAGTTAGAGCCGACCCTGAATCTAAAGCTTTTTAACTGACTGGAATCCTCCAACGAGTCCGTAGATCTATAGAAGCAGAGACTTAGAGCTGACCCTGGAATCTAAAGCTTTTTAACTGACTGGAATCCTCCAACGAGTCCGTAGATCTATAGAAGCAGAGCGTTAGAGCCGACCCTGGAATCTAAAGCTTTTTAACTGGCTGGAATCCTCCAACGAGTCCGTAGATCTATAGAAGCAGAGCGTTAGAGCCGACCCTGGAATCTAAAGCTTTTTAACTGACTGGAATCCTCCAACGAGTCCGTAGATCTATAGAAGCAGAGCGTTAGAGCCGACCCTGGAATCTAAAGCTTTTTAACTGACTGGAATCCTCCAACAAGTCCGTAGATCTATAGAAGCAGAGCCTTAGAGCCGACCCTGGAATCTAAAGCTTTTTAACTGACTGGAATCCTCCAACGAGTCCGTAGATCTATAGAAGCAGAGCCTTAGAGCCGACCCTGGAATCTAAAGCTTTTTAACTGACTGGAATCCTCCAACGAGTCCATAGATCTATAGAAGCAGAGAGTTAGAGCCGACCCTGGAATCTAAAGCTTTTTAACTGACTGGAATCCTCCAACGAGTCCGTAGATCTATAGAAGCAGAGAGTTAGAGCCGACCCTGGAATCTAAAGCTTTTTAACTGACTGGAATCCTCCAACGAGTCCGTAGATCTATAGAAGCAGAGACTTAGAGCTGACCCTGGAAACTAAAGCTTTTTAACTGACTGGAATCCTCCAATGAGTCCGTAGATCTATAGAAGCACAGAGTTAGAGCCGACCCTGGAATCTAAAGCTTTTCAACTGACTGGAATCCTCCAACGAGTCCGTAGGTCTATAGAAGAACAGAGTTAGAGCTGACCCTGGAATCTAAAGCTTTTTAACTGACTGGAATCCTCCAACGGGTCCGTAGATCTATAGAAGCAGAGACTTAAAGCTGACCCTGGAATCTAAAGCTTTTTAACTGGCTGGAATCCTCCAACGAGTCCGTAGATCTATAGAAGCAGAGACTTAGAGCTGACCCTGGAATCTAAAGCTTTTTAACTGGCTGGAATCCTCCAACGAGTCCGTAGATCTATAGAAGCAGAGAGTTAGAGCCGACCCTGGAATCTAAAGCTTTTCAACTGACTGGAATCCGCCAACGAGTCCGTAGATCTATAGAAGCAGTGCCTTAGAGCCGACCCTGGAATCTAAAGCTTTTTAACTGACTGGAATCCTCCAACGAGTCCGTAGATCTATAGAAGCAGAGAGTTAGAGCCGACCCTGGAATCTAAAGCTTTTTAACTGACTGGAATCCTCCAACGAGTCCGTAGATCTATAGAAGAATAGAGTTAGAGCCGACCCTGGAATCTAAAGCTTTTCAACTGACTGGAATCCTCCAACGAGTCCATAGATCTATAGAAGCAGAGAGTTAGAGCCGACCCTGGAATCTAAAGCTTTTTAACTGACTGGAATCCTCCAACGAGTCCGTAGATCTATAGAAGCACAGAGTTAGAGCCGACGCTGGAATCTAAAGCTTTTTAACTGACTGGAATCCTCCAACGAGTCCGTAGATCTATAGAAGCAGAGCCTTAGAGCCGACCCTGGAATCTAAAGCTTTTTAACTGACTGGAATCCTCCAACGAGTCCGTAGATCTATAGAAGCAGAGAGTTAGAGCCGACCCTGGAATCTAAAGCTTTTTAACTGACTGGAATCCTCCAACGAGTCCGTAGATCTATAGAAGCACAGAGTTAGAGCCGACCCTGGAATCTAAAGCTTTTTAACTGACTGGAATCCTCCAACGAGTCCGTAGATCTATAGAAGCACAGAGTTAGAGCCGACCCTGGAATCTAAAGCTTTTTAACTGACTGGAATCCTCCAACGAGTCCGTAGATCTATAGAAGCAGAGAGTTAGAGCCGACCCTGGAATCTAAAGCTTTTCAACTGACTGGAATCCTCCAACGAGTCCGTAGATCTATAGAAGCAGAGACTTAGAGCTGACCCTGGAATCTAAAGCTTTTTAACTGACTGGAATCCTCCAACGAGTCCGTAGATCTATAGAAGCACAGAGTTAGAGCCGACCCTGGAATCTAAAGCTTTTCAACTGACTGGAATCCTCCAACGAGTCCGTAGATCTATAGAAGAACAGAGTTAGAGCTGACCCTGGAATCTAAAGCTTTTTAACTGACTGGAATCCTCCAACGGGTCCGTAGATCTATAGAAGCACAGAGTTAGAGCCGACCCTGGAATCTAAAGCTTTTTAACTGGCTGGATTCCTCCAACGAGTCCATAGATCTATAGAAGCACAGCGTTAGAGCCGACCCTGGAATCTAAAGCTTTTTAACTGACTTGAATCCTCCAACGAGTCCGTAGATCTATAGAAGCAGAGACTTAGAGCTGACCCTGGAATCTAAAGCTTTTTAACTGACTGGAATCCTCCAACGGGTCCGTAGATCTATAGAAGCACAGCGTTAGAGCCGACCCAGGAATCTAAAGCTTTTTAACTGACTGGATTCTTCCAACGAGTCCGTAGATCTATAGAAGCACAGCGTTAGAGCCAACCCTGGAATCTAAAGCTTTTTAACTGGCTGGAATCCTCCAACGAGTCCTCAGATCTATAGAAGCAGAGACTTAGAGCTGACCCTGGAATCTAAAGCTTTTTAACTGGCTGGAATCCTCCAACGAGTCTGTAGATCTATAGAAGCAGAGAGTTAGAGCCGACCCTGGAATCTAAAGCTTTTCAACTGACTGGAATCCTCCAACGAGTCCGTAGATCTATAGAAGCAGAGCCTTAGAGCCGACCCTGGAATCTAAAGCTTTTTAACTGACTGGAATCCTCCAACGAGTCTGTAGATCTATAGAAGCAGAGAGTTAGAGCCGACCCTGGAATCTAAAGCTTTTCAACTGACTGGAATCCTCCAACGAGTCCGTAGATCTATAGAAGCAGAGACTTAGAGCTGACCCTGGAATGTAAAGCTTTTTAACTGACTGGAATCCTCCAACGAGTCCGTAGATCTATAGAAGCACAGAGTTAGAGCCGACCCTGGAATCTAAAGCTTTTCAACTGACTGGAATCCTTCAACGAGTCCGTAGATCTATAGAAGAACAGAGTTAGAGCTGACCCTGGAATCTAAAGCTTTTTAACTGACTGGAATCCTCCAACGGGTCCGTAGATCTATAGAAGCACAGAGTTAGAGCCGACCCTGGAATCTAAAGCTTTTTACCTGGCTGGATTCCTCCAACGAGTCCATAGATCTATAGAAGCACAGCGTTAGAGCCGACCCTGGAATCTAAAGCTTTTTAACTGACTTGAATCCTCCAACGAGTCCGTAGATCTATAGAAGCAGAGACTTAGAGCTGACCCTGGAATCTAAAGCTTTTTAACTGACTGGAATCCTCCAACGGGTCCGTAGATCTATAGAAGCACAGCGTTAGAGCCGACCCTGGAATCTAAAGCTTTTTAACTGGCTGGATTCCTCCAACGAGTCCGTAGATCTATAGAAGCACAGCGTTAGAGCCGACCCTGGAATCTAAAGCTTTTTAACTGGCTGGAATCCTCCAACGAGTCCGTAGATCTATAGAAGCAGAGCGTTAGAGCCGACCCTGGAATCTAAAGCTTTTTAACTGACTGGAATCCTCCAACGAGTCCGTAGATCTATAGAAGCACAGCGTTAGAGCCGACCCTGGAATCTAAAGCTTTTCAACTGACTGGAATCCTCCAACGAGTCCGTAAATCTATAGAAGCACAGCGTTAGAGCTGACCCTGGAATCTAAAGCTTTTTAACTGGCTGGATTCCTCCAACGAGTCCGTAGATCTATAGAAGTAGAGCGTTAGAGCTGACCCTGGAATCTAAAGCTTTTCAACTGACTGGAATCCTCCAACGAGTCCGTAGATCTATAGAAGTAGAGCGTTAGAGCTGACCCTGGAATCTAAAGCTTTTTAACTGACTGGGATCCTCCAACGAGTCCATAGATCTATAGAAGCAGAGAGTTAGAGCCGACCCTGGAATTTAAAGCTTTTTAACTGACTGGAATCCTTCAACGAGTCCATAGATCTATAGAAGCAGAGAGTTAGAGCCGACCCTGGAGTCTAAAGCTTCTTAACCGACTTGAATCCTCCAACGAGTCCGTAGATCTATAGAAGCAGATCGTTAGAGCCGACCCTGGAATCTAAAGCTTTTTAACTGACTGGAATCCTCCAACGAGTCCGTAGATCTATAGAAGCAGATCGTTAGAGCCGACCCTGGAATCTAAAGCTTTTTAACTGACTGGAATCCTCCAACGAGTCCATAGATCTATAGAAGCACAGAGTTAGAGCCGACCCTGGAATCTAAAGGTTTTTAACTGACTGGGATCCTCCAACGAGTCCATAGATCTATAGAAGCAGAGAGTTAGAGCCGACCCTGGAATCTAAAGCTTTTTAACTGGCTGGAATCCTCCAACGAGTCCGTAGATCTATAGAAGCAGAGCGTTAGAGCCGACCCTGGAATCTAAAGCTTTTTAACTGACTGGAATCCTCCAACGAGTCCGTAGATCTATAGAAGCAGAGCGTTAGAGCCGACCCTGGAATCTAAAGCTTTTTAACTGACTGGAATCCTCCAACAAGTCCGTAGATCTATAGAAGCAGAGCCTTAGAGCCGACCCTGGAATCTAAAGCTTTTTAACTGACTGGAATCCTCCAACGAGTCCGTAGATCTATAGAAGCAGAGCCTTAGAGCCGACCCTGGAATCTAAAGCTTTTTAACTGACTGGAATCCTCCAACGAGTCCATAGATCTATAGAAGAACAGAGTTAGAGCCGACCCTGTAATCTAAAGCTTTTTAACTGACTGGAATCCTCCAACGAGTCCATAGATCTATAGAAGCAGAGAGTTAGAGCCGACCCTGGAATCTAAAGCTTTTTAACTGACTGGAATCCTCCAACGAGTCCGTAGATCTATAGAAGCAGAGAGTTAGAGCCGACCCTGGAATCTAAAGCTTTTTAACTGACTGGAATCCTCCAACGAGTCCGTAGATCTATAGAAGCAGAGACTTAGAGCTGACCCTGGAAACTAAAGCTTTTTAACTGACTGGAATCCTCCAATGAGTCCGTAGATCTATAGAAGCACAGAGTTAGAGCCGACCCTGGAATCTAAAGCTTTTCAACTGACTGGAATCCTCCAACGAGTCCGTAGGTCTATAGAAGAACAGAGTTAGAGCTGACCCTGGAATCTAAAGCTTTTTAACTGACTGGAATCCTCCAACGGGTCCGTAGATCTATAGAAGCAGAGACTTAAAGCTGACCCTGGAATCTAAAGCTTTTTAACTGGCTGGAATCCTCCAACGAGTCCGTAGATCTATAGAAGCAGAGACTTAGAGCTGACCCTGGAATCTAAAGCTTTTTAACTGGCTGGAATCCTCCAACGAGTCCGTAGATCTATAGAAGCAGAGAGTTAGAGCCGACCCTGGAATCTAAAGCTTTTCAACTGACTGGAATCCGCCAACGAGTCCGTAGATCTATAGAAGCAGTGCCTTAGAGCCGACCCTGGAATCTAAAGCTTTTTAACTGACTGGAATCCTCCAACGAGTCCGTAGATCTATAGAAGCAGAGAGTTAGAGCCGACCCTGGAATCTAAAGCTTTTTAACTGACTGGAATCCTCCAACGAGTCCGTAGATCTATAGAAGAATAGAGTTAGAGCCGACCCTGGAATCTAAAGCTTTTCAACTGACTGGAATCCTCCAACGAGTCCATAGATCTATAGAAGCAGAGAGTTAGAGCCGACCCTGGAATCTAAAGCTTTTTAACTGACTGGAATCCTCCAACGAGTCCGTAGATCTATAGAAGCACAGAGTTAGAGCCGACGCTGGAATCTAAAGCTTTTTAACTGACTGGAATCCTCCAACGAGTCCGTAGATCTATAGAAGCAGAGCCTTAGAGCCGACCCTGGAATCTAAAGCTTTTTAACTGACTGGAATCCTCCAACGAGTCCGTAGATCTATAGAAGCAGAGAGTTAGAGCCGACCCTGGAATCTAAAGCTTTTTAACTGACTGGAATCCTCCAACGAGTCCGTAGATCTATAGAAGCACAGAGTTAGAGCCGACCCTGGAATCTAAAGCTTTTTAACTGACTGGAATCCTCCAACGAGTCCGTAGATCTATAGAAGCACAGAGTTAGAGCCGACCCTGGAATCTAAAGCTTTTTAACTGACTGGAATCCTCCAACGAGTCCGTAGATCTATAGAAGCAGAGAGTTAGAGCCGACCCTGGAATCTAAAGCTTTTCAACTGACTGGAATCCTCCAACGAGTCCGTAGATCTATAGAAGCAGAGACTTAGAGTTGACCCTGGAATCTAAAGCTTTTTAACTGACTGGAATCCTCCAACGAGTCCGTAGATCTATAGAAGCACAGAGTTAGAGCCGACCCTGGAATCTAAAGCTTTTCAACTGACTGGAATCCTCCAACGAGTCCGTAGATCTATAGAAGAACAGAGTTAGAGCTGACCCTGGAATCTAAAGCTTTTTAACTGACTGGAATCCTCCAACGGGTCCGTAGATCTATAGAAGCACAGAGTTAGAGCCGACCCTGGAATCTAAAGCTTTTTAACTGGCTGGATTCCTCCAACGAGTCCATAGATCTATAGAAGCACAGCGTTAGAGCCGACCCTGGAATCTAAAGCTTTTTAACTGACTTGAATCCTCCAACGAGTCCGTAGATCTATAGAAGCAGAGACTTAGAGCTGACCCTGGAATCTAAAGCTTTTTAACTGACTGGAATCCTCCAACGGGTCCGTAGATCTATAGAAGCACAGCGTTAGAGCCGACCCAGGAATCTAAAGCTTTTTAACTGACTGGATTCCTCCAACGAGTCCGTAGATCTATAGAAGCACAGCGTTAGAGCCGACCCTGGAATCTAAAGCTTTTTAACTGGCTGGAATCCTCCAACGAGTCCTCAGATCTATAGAAGCAGAGACTTAGAGCTGACCCTGGAATCTAAAGCTTTTTAACTGGCTGGAATCCTCCAACGAGTCTGTAGATCTATAGAAGCAGAGAGTTAGAGCCGACCCTGGAATCTAAAGCTTTTCAACTGACTGGAATCCTCCAACGAGTCCGTAGATCTATAGAAGCAGAGCCTTAGAGCCGACCCTGGAATCTAAAGCTTTTTAACTGACTGGAATCCTCCAACGAGTCTGTAGATCTATAGAAGCAGAGAGTTAGAGCCGACCCTGGAATCTAAAGCTTTTCAACTGACTGGAATCCTCCAACGAGTCCGTAGATCTATAGAAGCAGAGACTTAGAGCTGACCCTGGAATGTAAAGCTTTTTAACTGACTGGAATCCTCCAACGAGTCCGTAGATCTATAGAAGCACAGAGTTAGAGCCGACCCTGGAATCTAAAGCTTTTCAACTGACTGGAATCCTTCAACGAGTCCGTAGATCTATAGAAGAACAGAGTTAGAGCTGACCCTGGAATCTAAAGCTTTTTAACTGACTGGAATCCTCCAACGGGTCCGTAGATCTATAGAAGCACAGAGTTAGAGCCGACCCTGGAATCTAAAGCTTTTTACCTGGCTGGATTCCTCCAACGAGTCCATAGATCTATAGAAGCACAGCGTTAGAGCCGACCCTGGAATCTAAAGCTTTTTAACTGACTTGAATCCTCCAACGAGTCCGTAGATCTATAGAAGCAGAGACTTAGAGCTGACCCTGGAATCTAAAGCTTTTTAACTGACTGGAATCCTCCAACGGGTCCGTAGATCTATAGAAGCACAGCGTTAGAGCCGACCCTGGAATCTAAAGCTTTTTAACTGGCTGGATTCCTCCAACGAGTCCGTAGATCTATAGAAGCACAGCGTTAGAGCCGACCCTGGAATCTAAAGCTTTTTAACTGGCTGGAATCCTCCAACGAGTCCGTAGATCTATAGAAGCAGAGCGTTAGAGCCGACCCTGGAATCTAAAGCTTTTTAACTGGCTGGAATCCTCCAACGAGTCCGTAGATCTATAGAAGCAGAGCGTTAGAGCCGACCCTGGAATCTAAAGCTTTTTAACTGACTGGAATCCTCCAACGAGTCCGTAGATCTATAGAAGCACAGCGTTAGAGCCGACCCTGGAATCTAAAGCTTTTCAACTGACTGGAATCCTCCAACGAGTCCGTAAATCTATAGAAGCACAGCGTTAGAGCTGACCCTGGAATCTAAAGCTTTTTAACTGGCTGGATTCCTCCAACGAGTCCGTAGATCTATAGAAGTAGAGCGTTAGAGCTGACCCTGGAATCTAAAGCTTTTCAACTGACTGGAATCCTCCAACGAGTCCGTAGATCTATAGAAGTAGAGCGTTAGAGCTGACCCTGGAATCTAAAGCTTTTTAACTGACTGGGATCCTCCAACGAGTCCATAGATCTATAGAAGCAGAGAGTTAGAGCCGACCCTGGAATTTAAAGCTTTTTAACTGACTGGAATCCTTCAACGAGTCCATAGATCTATAGAAGCAGAGAGTTAGAGCCGACCCTGGAGTCTAAAGCTTCTTAACCGACTTGAATCCTCCAACGAGTCCGTAGATCTATAGAAGCAGATCGTTAGAGCCGACCCTGGAATCTAAAGCTTTTTAACTGACTGGAATCCTCCAACGAGTCCGTAGATCTATAGAAGCAGATCGTTAGAGCCGACCCTGGAATCTAAAGCTTTTTAACTGACTGGAATCCTCCAACGAGTCCATAGATCTATAGAAGCACAGAGTTAGAGCCGACCCTGGAATCTAAAGGTTTTTAACTGACTGGGATCCTCCAACGAGTCCATAGATCTATAGAAGCAGAGAGTTAGAGCCGACCCTGGAATTTAAAGCTTTTTAACTGACTGGAATCCTCCAACGAGTCCATAGATCTATAGAAGCAGAGAGTTAGAGCCGAGCCCTGGAATCTAAAGCTTTTTAACTGACTGTAATCCTCCAACGAGTCCATAGATCTATAGAAGCAGAGAGTTAGAGCTGACCCTGGAATCTAAAGCTTTTTAACTGACTGGAATCCTCCAACGAGTCCATAGATCTATAGAAGCAGAGAGTTAGAGCCGACCCTGGAATTTAAAGCTTTTTAACTGACTGGAATCCTCCAACGAGTCCATAGATCTATAGAAGCAGAGAGTTAGAGCCGACCCTGGAATCTAAAGCTTCTTAACTGACTTGAATCCTCCAACGAGTCCATAGATCTATAGAAGCAGATCGTTAGAGCCGACCCTGGAATCTAAAGCTTTTTAACTGACTGGAATCCTCCAACGAGTCCGTAGATCAATGGAAGCAGAGAGTTAGAGCCGACCCTGGAATCTAAAGCTTTTTAACTGACTGGAATCCTCCAACGAGTCCGTAGATCTATAGAAGCAGAGAGTTAGAGCCGACCCTGGAATCTAAAGCTTTTTAACTGACTGGAATCCTCCAACGAGTCCGTAGATCTATAGAAGCAGAGCCTTAGAGCCGACCCTGGAATCTAAAGCTTATTAACTGACTTGAATCCTCCAACGAGTCCGTAGATCTATAGAAGCACATCGTTAGAGCCGACCCTGGAATCTAAAGCTTTTTAACTGACTGGAATCCTCCAACGAGTCCGTAGATCTATAGAAGCACAGAGTTAGAGCCGACCCTGGAATCTAAAGCTTTTTAACTGACTGGAATCCTCCAACGAGTCCGTAGATCTATAGAAGCAGAGACTTAGAGCTGACCCTGGAATCTAAAGCTTTTTAACTGACTGGAATCCTCCAACGAGTCCGTAGATCTATAGAAGCACAGAGTTAGAGCCGACCCTGGAATCTAAAGCTTTTCAACTGACTGGAATCCTCCAACGAGTCCGTAGATCTATAGAAGAACAGAGTTAGAGCTGACCCTGGAATCTAAAGCTTTTTAACTGACTGGAATCCTCCAACGGGTCCGTAGATCTATAGAAGCACAGAGTTAGAGCCGACCCTGGAATCTAAAGCTTTTTAACTGGCTGGATTCCTCCAACGAGTCCATAGATCTATAGAAGCACAGCGTTAGAGCCGACCCTGGAATCTAAAGCTTTTTAACTGACTTGAATCCTCCAACGAGTCCGTAGATCTATAGAAGCAGAGACTTAGAGCTGACCCTGGAATCTAAAGCTTTTTAACTGACTGGAATCCTCCAACGGGTCCGTAGATCTATAGAAGCACAGCGTTAGAGCCGACCCAGGAATCTAAAGCTTTTTAACTGACTGGATTCCTCCAACGAGTCCGTAGATCTATAGAAGCACAGCGTTAGAGCCGACCCTGGAATCTAAAGCTTTTTAACTGGCTGGAATCCTCCAACGAGTCCTCAGATCTATAGAAGCAGAGACTTAGAGCTGACCCTGGAATCTAAAGCTTTTTAACTGGCTGGAATCCTCCAACGAGTCTGTAGATCTATAGAAGCAGAGAGTTAGAGCCGACCCTGGAATCTAAAGCTTTTCAACTGACTGGAATCCTCCAACGAGTCCGTAGATCTATAGAAGCAGAGCCTTAGAGCCGACCCTGGAATCTAAAGCTTTTTAACTGACTGGAATCCTCCAACGAGTCTGTAGATCTATAGAAGCAGAGAGTTAGAGCCGACCCTGGAATCTAAAGCTTTTCAACTGACTGGAATCCTCCAACGAGTCCGTAGATCTATAGAAGCAGAGACTTAGAGCTGACCCTGGAATGTAAAGCTTTTTAACTGACTGGAATCCTCCAACGAGTCCGTAGATCTATAGAAGCACAGAGTTAGAGCCGACCCTGGAATCTAAAGCTTTTCAACTGACTGGAATCCTTCAACGAGTCCGTAGATCTATAGAAGAACAGAGTTAGAGCTGACCCTGGAATCTAAAGCTTTTTAACTGACTGGAATCCTCCAACGGGTCCGTAGATCTATAGAAGCACAGAGTTAGAGCCGACCCTGGAATCTAAAGCTTTTTACCTGGCTGGATTCCTCCAACGAGTCCATAGATCTATAGAAGCACAGCGTTAGAGCCGACCCTGGAATCTAAAGCTTTTTAACTGACTTGAATCCTCCAACGAGTCCGTAGATCTATAGAAGCAGAGACTTAGAGCTGACCCTGGAATCTAAAGCTTTTTAACTGACTGGAATCCTCCAACGGGTCCGTAGATCTATAGAAGCACAGCGTTAGAGCCGACCCTGGAATCTAAAGCTTTTTAACTGGCTGGAATCCTCCAACGAGTCCGTAGATCTATAGAAGCAGAGCGTTAGAGCCGACCCTGGAATCTAAAGCTTTTTAACTGACTGGAATCCTCCAACGAGTCCGTAGATCTATAGAAGCACAGCGTTAGAGCCGACCCTGGAATCTAAAGCTTTTCAACTGACTGGAATCCTCCAACGAGTCCGTAAATCTATAGAAGCACAGCGTTAGAGCTGACCCTGGAATCTAAAGCTTTTTAACTGGCTGGATTCCTCCAACGAGTCCGTAGATCTATAGAAGTAGAGCGTTAGAGCTGACCCTGGAATCTAAAGCTTTTCAACTGACTGGAATCCTCCAACGAGTCTGTAGATCTATAGAAGTAGAGCGTTAGAGCTGACCCTGGAATCTAAAGCTTTTTAACTGACTGGGATCCTCCAACGAGTCCATAGATCTATAGAAGCAGAGAGTTAGAGCCGACCCTGGAATTTAAAGCTTTTTAACTGACTGGAATCCTTCAACGAGTCCATAGATCTATAGAAGCAGAGAGTTAGAGCCGACCCTGGAGTCTAAAGCTTCTTAACCGACTTGAATCCTCCAACGAGTCCGTAGATCTATAGAAGCAGATCGTTAGAGCCGACCCTGGAATCTAAAGCTTTTTAACTGACTGGAATCCTCCAACGAGTCCGTAGATCTATAGAAGCAGATCGTTAGAGCCGACCCTGGAATCTAAAGCTTTTTAACTGACTGGAATCCTCCAACGAGTCCATAGATCTATAGAAGCACAGAGTTAGAGCCGACCCTGGAATCTAAAGGTTTTTAACTGACTGGGATCCTCCAACGAGTCCATAGATCTATAGAAGCAGAGAGTTAGAGCCGACCCTGGAATTTAAAGCTTTTTAACTGACTGGAATCCTCCAACGAGTCCATAGATCTATAGAAGCAGAGAGTTAGAGCCGAGCCCTGGAATCTAAAGCTTTTTAACTGACTGTAATCCTCCAACGAGTCCATAGATCTATAGAAGCAGAGAGTTAGAGCTGACCCTGGAATCTAAAGCTTTTTAACTGACTGGAATCCTCCAACGAGTCCATAGATCTATAGAAGCAGAGAGTTAGAGCCGACCCTGGAATTTAAAGCTTTTTAACTGACTGGAATCCTCCAACGAGTCCATAGATCTATAGAAGCAGAGAGTTAGAGCCGACCCTGGAATCTAAAGCTTCTTAACTGACTTGAATCCTCCAACGAGTCCATAGATCTATAGAAGCAGATCGTTAGAGCCGACCCTGGAATCTAAAGCTTTTTAACTGACTGGAATCCTCCAACGAGTCCGTAGATCAATGGAAGCAGAGAGTTAGAGCCGACCCTGGAATCTAAAGCTTTTTAACTGACTGGAATCCTCCAACGAGTCCGTAGATCTATAGAAGCAGAGAGTTAGAGCCGACCCTGGAATCTAAAGCTTTTTAACTGACTGGAATCCTCCAACGAGTCCGTAGATCTATAGAAGCAGAGCCTTAGAGCCGACCCTGGAATCTAAAGCTTATTAACTGACTTGAATCCTCCAACGAGTCCGTAGATCTATAGAAGCACATCGTTAGAGCCGACCCTGGAATCTAAAGCTTTTTAACTGACTGGAATCCTCCAACGAGTCCGTAGATCTATAGAAGCACAGAGTTAGAGCCGACCCTGGAATCTAAAGCTTCTCAACTGACTTGAATCCTCCAACGAGTCCGTAGATCTATAGAAGCAGATCGTTAGAGCCGACCCTGGAATCTAAAGCTTATTAACTGACTTGAATCCTCCAACGAGTCCGTAGATCTATAGAAGCACATCGTTAGAGCCGACCCTGGAATCTAAAGCTTTTTAACTGACTGGAATCCTCCAACGAGTCCGTAGATCTATAGAAGCAGAGAGTTAGAGCCGACCCTGGAATCTAAAGCTTTTTAACTGACTGGAATCCTCCAACGAGTCCGTAGATCTATAGAAGCAGAGCCTTAGAGCCGACCCTGGAATCTAAAGCTTATTAACTGACTGGAATCCTCCAACGAGTCCATAGATCTATAGAAGCACATCGTTAGAGCCGACCCTGGAATCTAAAGCTTTTTAACTGACTGGAATCCTCCAACGAGTCCATAGATCTATAGAAGCACAGCGTTAGAGCTGACCCTGGAATCTAAAAAAGAAGAAGAATAAGAAGAAAAGAAAAAGAATAAAACCGTAAGAGTCCGTTTAACTGACTTCCTTCTGTTTGGGGGAGAGGGAAAACACAGCGTCGGTCTCGACTTTGCTGGGTCCGTCTCACGCCGTGTCCTCTCCTTACAACCAAGCGAAAGAGACCGATTTCCATTCTGCGCTCGAATTTAATCCCTGAATGACGTAGGGGTATTTCCTGCTGCTTCTCATCAGCTGATTGGTCCATGCGTGAGCTGACTGTGCCAGGGCTGGAAGTTTCCAGAACTTTCAGAATGCTAGTCCTTGTTCTGTTTGTAAAGTAGAGCCACAGATTGAACATATTTTTGTTTTTAGTGAGCAAAGTGAGACCTTTGAAGTGAAGTAGGGACCTTTTCTTAGTGTTTGGTAGAATAGAGAATGCCCTTCAGCTCTACAGACTCAACAATCTGAGTAAAGGTCTATTATTCTCAAGCTTATTCAGAATTGCTAAAGCCTTTTGGATAAGAAGCAATGCATCTTTAAAGTTGGAGAAGTCTTGGTTCCTTCTACTGAAGCCTTCAGGATGAACTCCTTCATTCATAGAGAGATCGCCTTCTTTACAGTCATCTCCTTAGAATATATCCAGTTGATATGAGGCCTGTTTTGATCTTAAATGTTTCCTGATGTAATGAAAGTGCAACTGTGTGTTAACAGGTGCACACTGCAGCAGTCTGTGTGAAGAAGGACGGTGGGGCCCAAACTGTTTGCTGCAGTGTGAGTGTAAGAATGGGGCCTCTTGCTCCCCAGATAAAGGAACCTGTGAGTGTTTACCAGGATACAGGGGCACCTTCTGTCACAGAAGTAAGGACCAAATGTTCATATCATAAACATCATTTTATGTTTAATGATCATTATTTTAAGATGGTTAGTAATAATTACATTCCTCTCTGGCAAAATAAATCTTCAGAATTAACTAGATAATTAATTCATGTGTTTCCAGTAACAACTGTCAGTTAAATTTAGGCCTGAATGATAAATGATCCAAATCTTCTTTGAGTGTAAAGTCGGTTAACAAAAGAAAGGTGAAGCCAAATAGAAATGCTTAGAAATGGATTTTATTTAATTTATTTCTTCCCACAAAGAGGTGACCGGTGGAATTAAAACAACTTACGTTTTTACCCATTTTATTGGTTTTATATTTGTAGATCATCCATTTTATCAGTTGAAGCCCAACAGTCTGACAGTGACCGTGCTACATTTATTCATGTGTTTTTGCATTTACAGTAGTTTTTCCTTTGGTTAAAACATAAGAGTCCTAATCTAAATGTTTCCTCTGATTCTGTTGTAGTCTGTTCACCAGGTTACTTTGGAAATCGCTGCAGTCAAACTTGTCCACAATGTGTCCACAGTAATGAACCATGTCATCACATCACAGGGCAGTGCCAATGTCTGCCTGGCTTCAAAGGACTGCTGTGTAATGAGGGTGAGACGGATCCAAATAAATTAATTTCTAATGTGAAACTGGTGTTTTTGTTAAACATGGCCTAATGCAGAATAGGGGTGAAGGAACCAGACCAAGACCAGACCTTCCCAGACCAAGATCAGACATTCCCAGACCAAGACCAGACCTAGATCAGACATTCCCAGACCAAGATCAGACCTTCCCAGACCAAGATCAGACATTCCCAGACCAAGATCAGACATTCCCAGACCAAGATCAGACCAAGATCAGACATTGCCAGACCAAGATCAGACCTTCCCAGACCAAGATCAGACATTCCCAGACCAAGACCAGACCAAGATCAGACATTCTCAGACCAAGATCAGACATTCCCAGACCAAGATCAGACCAAGACCAGACCAAGATCAGACATTCCCAGACCAAGATCAGACCCAGATCAGACATTCCCAGACCAAGATCAGACCTTCCCAGACCAAGATCAGACCTTCCCAGACCAAGATCAGACATTCCCAGACCAAGACCAGACCAAGATCAGACATTCCCAGACCAAGATCAGACCTTCCATGACCAAGATCAGACATTCCCAGACCAAGATCAGACCTTCCCAGACCAAGATCAGACATTCCCAGACCAAGATCAGACCTTCCCAGACCATGACCAGACCAAGACCAGACCAAGATCAGACATTCCCAGACCAAGATCAGACCTTCCCAGACCAAGACCAGACCAAGATCAGACCTTCCCAGACCAAGATCAGACATTCCCAGACCAAGATCAGACATTCCCAGACCAAGACCAGACCAAGATCAGACATTCCCAGACCAAGATCAGACCAAGATCAGACCTTCCCAGACCAAGATCAGACCTTCCCAGACCAAGACCAGACCAAGATCAGACCTTCCCAGACCAAGACCAGACCTTCCAAGACCCCGACCAGACCTTCCCAGACCAAGACCAGACCAAGATCAGACCTTCCCAGACCAAGACCAGACCTTCCCAGACCAAGACCAGACCTTCCCAGATCATGACCAGACCTTCCCGGACCAAGACCAGACCAAGATCAGACCTTCCCAGACCAAGACCAGACCTTCCCAGACCAAGACCAGACCAAGATCAGACCTTCCCAGACCGAGACCAGACCTTCCCAGACCGAGACCAGACCTTCCCAGACCAAGACCAGACCAAGATCAGACCTTCCCAGACCAAGACCAGACCTTCCCAGACCATGACCGAACCAAGACAAGACCTTCCCAGACCAAGAAAAGACCAAGACCAGACCAAGACCAGACCTTCCCAGACCAAGACCAGACCTTCCCAGACCATGACCAGACCTTCCCAGACCAAGACCAGACCAAGATCAGACCTTCCCAGACCAAGACCAGACCTTCCCAGACTAAGACCAGACCAAGATCAGACCTTCCCAGACCGAGACCAGACCTTCCCAGACCGAGACCAGACCTTCCCAGACCGAGACCAGACCTTCCCAGACCAAGACCAGACCAAGATCAGACCTTCCCAGACCAAGACCAGACCTTCCCAGACCATGACCAGACCAAGACCAGACCTTCCCAAACCAAGACAAGACCAAGACCAGACCAGGACCAAACCAGGACCAGACCTTCCCAGACAAAGACCATACCGACGCCGTGGCTGAATGTTCATCAATATGAAAAACACTTAATGAGATTATGAATTATACACCACAAAATCCAGCCACACATAGATACACCTTTTCTGAACTTATTTCATTGGCTTATGTTGTGCAATACTTAAAAGATGGATTTTACAGTAAAAGTTAAAAATCCTTTTCAAATCATTTTCTTTCTAAAGAACTAGTTTTTTTTTATTGTTACACGATTACTAATCCTAAAAGAACTGGTAATTAACAATATTAATGATTAATAATATCTGACTGGAGAGCCAACTATTAAAGCTTTATTAAACCACATTTTTTGTCCCAGAATGATATTTATTGCACTTAAAATAAAGTATGACAAAAAATTTTTTACCAACTGATATATTTTCTTTATCATTAACAATGGACCACGAAGCTGTCATGTTAGGTATGGGGATCAAACCCAAATGCAGAACACACCACGGAGACAGGGGTAAAAAGTTCAACAGTTTATTTTGAATCACACAGAATAAATCACAGACACTGATTCTGGTCCGGGATGACTTCACAAGGGTTTCTCTGTAGAGAAGGGATAGTTAGGTTAGCCAGAGGTCTGGGGAATCTTGACACAGTCAGATACTGATCTGTACCTGGAGAGATTCAGATTGACGCAGTGAGAGAGGGAACCAGTTGGGTCCAGAGTTTGAGGGTTCAGCAGAGAGCTAGCAGCGGCAGAGCTTGACTTCAGACTTGAGCTCAGACTTTGAATGGTCAGCCAAGGTTCTCTCCTGAGAACTGGAACAGACTCAGCTTGAGGTTCTTCAGGTTTGGCTGTCAGGGCAGGCAGGCAGGTCTAGGAAGCAGAGAAGACAAAAACAGGTTAGGATCAGATTACTCTTCAGAGTAATCTGATCAGCAGGCTTGGCTCAGGTTCTGCTAACCATAACTGGCAACACTCTGGCACTGAAGACTGGTCTGGCCGCTGCTTAAGTAGTTGGTCTCCTGATGTGGCTCAGCTCAGAAGACCCAGGACGCCCTCTGCTGGAGAAAGGTGGCAGAACTCCAGATCCCAACAGAAGCTCACTGCTCCTAAAAATACATATACATATATTTTGTTTTTATTTTGATTAAGGGGGATTTGTTTATTTTTTTTTATATATTGTAAAGTAAAAAAATATTATATATGTTATTGAAGTATAAACAGCGAGGCCCTCAGAGTATGTTTCAACGTTTGTGCAGGAAGATTTTTCTCAGATTGGGCAGACAACCTTTGCCAAAAATCTCCCTATTCAGTCCACCTCTGAATGAGTTGTTTTGACTTTCCATGCCCCCATGCCCCTGAAGACCACGCACCCAAAACCCACAACCATGACAACCACTCAGAGTTCCTCAAGATAGCTTGGATCATGGAATAATACATGCAATGAAGGCCATAGGTGGTCCCATTCATAGCTAATGTCCCTTTATGACATCATAAAGGGCAATGTTTTCAAACAGAGCATTTTTAACTCGCATGAGCAAAGAGGTGGAGAAAGACAGTGAGAGAAGGGAGAGTTATTCTTCTTCTTTGAACCTAATACATGGGCTTCAGGACGCATATGACTGTTACAAAAGGTTTAGAAAGTAAATTTTGCATAAAATTTGAAGTCTGCTCAAACATGAATGATTGAAACATCTATTGGACCACCTGAGCCAATAGATCAGTGTCCATTTCTACAAAACAGCCAACAGGAGAGGTCAGTAGTCAAATCTGTAGCTACGACACTGGGACAGAAAATTATAGGAGCCACGAGGAAATATCTGATCTAATATCGATTATGACCTTAAAACAGTGTAAGATAGACAGAATTAATGTTTTTGGTGTCATGAATTGAGCCTGATTATTCTCCTTCATCTGCTTGTTAAGTAAATGTTAGATCATTCTTATTCTCCTCCTAGTCTCCTAGCAATTTGCCTCAGAGAGCACAGCTCTGCATTAAACCAGGGAGCCAGCTTTGTATTTTTAAAGTTTTTCTTTTTCAAAGAGGCTGCGTTGTCTAAGGCAGTACACAGAGACCTAGCAACCCCATCAACAAAATCATCAACCTGTGAGCGTCATGATCTGCTCTGATGGCTCAGCTTAAATTGTTCATTTTACTCACCTGCCTAACACTTCCTGGTTTTCTAATTGTCATTCATCTCATCCTCCTGTGTCTGTGGCTTTATATTTGGTTCAGCCCGAGCGATCGGGGCCAGATCATTATTTGTTTTCTGTTAGTCTGTTTGGGTTTTAGTTCTTAACTGGTTCATGTCCTGGTTCCTGGCAGGCCAGGGGTTTGAGAGGTTTCATGTTTGTCTCGTCTTCTGATTCTGTTCTCATCCCTCTCCGCGGAGCCCTCAGGGTTTTGGCTAGGAACGTGGGGAGGGTTTTATTCCCGTAAGCTTGGCTCCTAGGAGGAGACCAGTTTAAAGTCCTGCATAAATCCTGGAACGTCTCGTCTCTGCTTCCCTCAACCACTGAGCCTGCCCGTCTGCATCAGAGTCTGCCTGTCTGCTTCTGTGCGTGTCTGTGTGGGCACGCTTCTGCACCTGTCTGACTCTGGACTCTGAACCTGCCTGAAAGCTCTGTGGATTCATGGATGTCTGGATCCAGCTTTTCCTGTTGGGTGGAAAACCTCTGATAGAGCGGAGGTTTCTTGAATGGTGAACTATTGCTGCCTGCTCTCTCTTCTTCTGACCTGGAAGGGCTTCTTGCTACCTTTTCGGGGCTGCAGCATCAGGAACACTCTTGGTAACGCATGCCGCGTCTGGTTGTCAGCCCATCGGCTGGATCGAACCCATTTCTATGGAGATGGACTAAACTGTGAAACCAGGTAAGTGACTCACTGAGATTATCATCTTCTGTCAGATGATCGTGGTCACTTACCTGTGTTTCTTTCCACCAGAGAATGTCAGTGATTGGACGGTGACCCGTCCCCCTCCTGCAGCCGCCGCGAGCCGCGGATCCACAGCAGCACGCTTGGTTTCTGTTTTGTTTTGATAAACGTGTTGAACTTTCCTACTGGCTGTCTCACCTTGAATACTGGGTCCTTCTGTCCTGTTTATGACTGTAAATGGGAATAAACTAAACTGCTGCACTCTGCAGCACTGCTCAGCAACACAAAGGAGAGAGAAATTAAAACTGATTCTTTAACATTTATAACAGCACTATCTGATAATGATCTGCTAAATTAGAACCTACTTTTGGGGGAGGAGAACTCTGTTAAAGTAATCCTGAAGGTTATTAGAAAGTGGTCAGAGAGGACAGGGTTGTGAGGAAATACTGTTATTTCTTCACATTCTATGCCGTATGTCAGCACGAGATCCAAAGTATGAAGATGAGAATGTGTGGGACTATTCACATTTTGAACAAAGCCAATAGTGTCTAAGATAGCATTAAAGGCTGCTCTTAAGCTATCGCCTTCAATGTCAGCATGGATGTTAAAATCTCCCACTATGATGACCCTGTCAGTATTTAACCAAGTCAGAAAGGAACTCTGAAAACTCTAAAAATTGAGAGTAAGGACCTGGTGGATTAATGTGTTTAGTATCATGATGTTACAAAGTTCTGACCCAAAAATGCAGATAACCGAACAGAGAGACCAGGGGAAAGATTTAACGGGTTTTATTGAGGAAGTAAAACAGGGGAAGAAATGTAGCTCTGAACACAGCTCAACTGTAACTGTAAAGTGAGGGGAAGACAAAGCGGTTAGTTCAGGCTCAGTGGGGAATTTGACTCGTGAAACTTGGAGAAGCGGTTTTGGTTGCCGACTCACGTTTCCAGAGAAGTTGTCGTATCCTTGACTCCTGTCTGTGTGCCGTAGTTCCAGTGTTTGTCTGATTCGGTGGAGGGCGGAACAGGTTTTTCCCAGAATGCGGATGATAGTTGGAGAGACGAGAAACTGATTGCCACTCAGAATTCCTGCGGTACTTGATTGGGTCGTAGTGGAGAATAATCCCTTTCTCAGTGGAAAGCTCAAACGATCTCTTGGGGAAGGTGGATCCAAACCTCCTGTTTGAACCCCAGCTCAGTTTAAAGCTCAGTTGATCCTTCCAGGGAGTAAAGGTCCGAGAGATCCAGTTAGCAGGACGACTTCCTGCCAAGAGGCAAAGACAAAACCAAAATTAAACTCAGTTTGACAAAAACTCAGCTTGGCTAGAGTACCCTAAACTGGCAAACACTCTGGCGTCGAAGTAGTGGCAGTCAGCAGCTTAAGAACACTTCGTTTTATGAGGAAACCATCAGCAGGTGTGTGAGGAGACGGACCAGAACCAGGCGCCTCCTGGTGGATGAAGGAAGACAAACACAGAAACACAGACACAAAAACAGGAGTCCTGACATTTAGTGAGACAGTAATGTTATAGAATTTTTTATTTGCCTCAGCTTTTAGGAGAGGTCATCATTTCCAATGAGATCTAGTTCACACCTGACTTTTCTGGTTAATGTAATAGAGTGAAACCTTTGTTCTCTCTTTCTGCAGTTGGCGAAGCTGTGACTGAAAGGTTCAACAACTTGACCAGCGAAGCTGAACATGTGAACCTCTACCAAATAGGAGTCATTGCAGGCATCATTGTTCTAGTTTTCCTGGTGCTTCTTCTCCTGTTCCTCTTCATCATCTATAGACATAAACACAGGAGCAAAGAGAGCCCCATGCCCGCTGTAAGCTACACTCCTGCTAGCGGGGTCACACCTACTTATGCACTGACAGGTAAATTACAGTTATCTATTGGTTAAAAACTAATTAGTTCTCTAAACATGCAAAATTATCAAACAATGTCTATTACAGGTTAAATTGTTCTTAACAGTTACAGGCTTCAAGTACTAATCTATTTGTTTACAGATACTGTTTAAAGATAATGTCTTGTAGATGTTATCTCCTGGGAACAACCTCTAATAGAACTATAGGGTTGATGCTGTGTATGAACTTTTTCAACAGAGAATCTACCGCTGTACCAGCATTCCTGTGTTGTCTGAAACTATCCTCTTAAGTCTGCAGAACATCCAAATATGTTTTTTGATCCAAATCTTTATGGAATCATAAAAGAAGCTCTGCTAACAATCTGCTAATCCTACATTCTTTTTTTTAGAGGCTCACACTCCATCATATCAGACCCACCCAAGCAACTATTTTTCCAACCCAAGTTACCATACCCTTACACCGTGCATCAGCCTGCCACAGGCCAGCAGTGATCAGTATGGAAAGGTATGAGCACAGACATACATTTTATACAAAGGGGTGAAAACATATGGCTGAAAACACTATTTATGTACTGTTACATTACTCTGATGCTACATTCACACCAAAAGCGATTGGAGCTGCAGAAGCAGCTGGTTTACACGCAAAGCTTATGGTTGAAGCACATCAATGCGGATCAAAAGGTCCCGCAGTGCATCTGGAGCAGCAGAAGCAGAACCTCATGAGCATTTCTGAGGCGAATGACAGTTTTCTGAAGCAGCTGATACTGTAGATGGAAATTTTGCTGCTAAATGCACACATCACATCAATCAACTTGTAGCACGTACCTGAAAAACGCTAACATCTACTTCCAGCTGCCACCAACAGGAGGGGAAAACCCCCAAGAGGCGAGCGGGCCTGAGGCAGCTGCTGCTGGGGATTCCCAGTGACAGCGCAGCGCCGGTATGTGGGGGTCTGAGCGGCTCCCACAGAGAAATAATCTTTGAAGGCAGGATGGTAATCTGGATGAACTGACTGCACAGACCATGTTTTCAGGAGGACTTTCTCACTTCAACATAGATTCTAACTACTTTCTACCCGCTGATCACAGCTAATATAGCAAAGCTGCTCTCTGGCATCGAACACAGGAGCAGCAGAAGCATCTGGACTCACTTTACTGGACGTCTGACCTTAATGTGGACAAGCATTAGAAATGAAGCAGCAGAAACTTCTTTGATGCTCCAATATAAACCAAGCAACGTAAGGCAGGTTTTGGTATCTCTGTTTTTCACACAGAACAGCACCAACACTTAAAACCCACTAGACCTTCTCCTGCTTGTTGGAAGGTAACCTACCCACTTTATTTCGCTGGTGGTTTCGCTATCCAAATAAACTGAATTTAATTGCTTCACTTTTTCCTTGAGTTTTTTTAGTTAATATTTCCTACTTTAAGGATGCTAATAAGTCTATTATTTCCTGTACACTACCGTTCAAAAGTTTGGGGTCACATTGAAATGTCCTTATTTTTGAAGGAATAGCACTGTAGTTTTCAATGAAGATAACTTTAAACTAGTCTTAACTTTAAAGAAATACACTCTATACATTGCTAATGTGGTAAATGACCATTCTAGCTGCAAATGTCTGGTTTTTGGTGCAATATCTACATAGGTGTATAGAGGCCCATTTCCAGCAACTATCACTCCAGTGTTCTAATGGTACAATGTGTTTGCTCATTGGCTCAGAAGGCTAATTGATGATTAGAAAACCCTTGTGCAATCATGTTCACACATCTGAAAACAGTTTAGCTCGTTACAGAAGCTACAAAACTGACCTTCCTTTGAGCAGATTGAGTTTCTGGAGCATCACATGTGTGGGGTCAATTAAACGCTCAAAATGGCCAGAAAAAGAGAACTTTCATCTGAAACTCGACAGTCTATTCTTGTTCTCAGAAATGAAGGCTATTCCATGCGAGAAATTGCTAAGAAATTAAAGATTTCCTACAACGGTGTGTACTACTCCCTACAGCACAAACAGGCTCTAACCAGAGTAGAAAAAGAAGTGGGAGGCCGCGTTGCACAACTGAGCAAGAACATAAGTACATTAGAGTCTCTAGTTTGAGAAACAGACGCCTCACAGGTCCCCAACTGGCATCTTCGTTTAATAGAACCCGCAAAACACCAGTGTCAACATCTACAGTGAAGAGGCGGCTGCAGGATTCTGGGCTTCAGGGCAGAGGGGCCAAGAAAAAGCCATATCTGAGACTGGCCAATAAAAGAAAAAGATTAAGATTAAGAAAAGAACACAGACATTGGACAGAGGAAGACTGGAAAGAAGTGTTGCGGACGGATGAATCCAAGTTTGAGGTGTTTGGATCACAAAGAAGAACGTTTGTGAGACGCAGAACAAATGAAAAGATGCTGGAAGAATGCCTGACGCCATCTGTTAAGCATGGTGGAGGTAATGTGATGCTCTGGGGTTGCTTTGGTGCTGGTAAGGTGGGAGATTTGTACAGGGTAAAAGGGATTCTGAATAAGGAAAGCTATCACTCCATTTTGCAACGCCATGCCATACCCAGTGGACAGCGCTGGATTGGAGCCAATTTCATCCTTTAACAGGACAATGACCCTAAACACACCTCCAATTTGTGCAGAACTATTTAGAGCAGAAGCAGGCAGCTGGTATTCTATGGGTAATGGAGTGCCCAGCGCAGTCACCAGATCTGAACCCCATTGAGCTGTTGTGGGAGCAGCTTGACCGTATGGAACGCAGGAAGTGCCCATCCAACCAATCCAACTTGTGGGAGCTGCTTCTGGAAGCGTGGGGTGCAATTTCTCAAGATTATCTCAACAAATTAACAGCTAGAATGCCAAAGGTCTGCAATGCTGGAATTGCTGCAAATGGAGGATTCTTTGACCAAAGCAAAGTTTGATGTAAAAAAAATACAAATCATTATTTCTAACCTTGTCAATGTCTTGAATCTATTTTCTATTCATTTCACAACATATGGTGGTGAATAAGTGTGACTTTTTAGGAAAACACAAAATTGTTTGGATGACCCCAAACTTTTGAACGGTAGTGTATGTGTTCCAAAGCTGTGGACATTTTATTTCACTCTTCTCTTGCCCAGTTCACACTTGAAAACGTGACTCTAACATTATTCCTATTATGTGTTTATGTATCAGTCATTAAGACCCACCATAAGCAGTGATATCTAAATTTATTGGACTGTTCATGCTAAAAAAAAATCATTTTTTATTTTTACTGCAGCAGAAACTAAAATGCAGCAGTTAGAAATGAAAATGGGAATCACACAACACAGGAAATGTCCAGGACACTCAGGACCTGCGTGGGAGGGATCAGATGGAGGCTCAGGTAGCAACAAGTACGCAGTCACTGTCAGCTGCACATCGGTCAGCTGCACGTGTCAGCAGGTGTGCTCCATGCTGACATTTCTGTATTGGAGTGTCTTTGATGAGTTCAGGGACCTTATCAGCCAGAGCTGTATGGTGAGTGAAAGAGTAAGACTGCTACTGGCTGAGCAGTGGCTACAAAAATCCACCTAAGTTTGAGGTTTCTTGACGAAATTTACCAGGGTGGAGTCCGTGTTTATTTATGGAGGGAAGGAACAAAAAAAAATAAACCACAAACTTGTGTCAATATCTTTGTTGGATCTTTCCATTGACTTCCATTCATTTCTACAGCCTAACTGCATCCCTAACCAAAAGCATTGCAGGATCATACCTAAAATGAACCCCAATCTAAACTCAAATCACACTTTAGTCCTAAACATGACCCCTAACTCCAAACCAGATATTCTCCTGGTGGGGTCCAGTCATCGGGCCCCAGGAGAAAAATTTGCTTTTTTTTCTGAGAAAATTGGCCTCCCAACATATTACAATCAAGAACACACACATACCTAGGGTAATGTGTCTAGTATAATAAGCGAGGCAAAAAACCAAGCAATGCAGAATTCTGATCCAACAGACAATAACTGTGAGCCTCTCTTAGTAACTTGTGACTTTAATTTCTACATAATTGTTAAAGGAAACCGTCTTGGCAAAACATTAAAGTAGTCCAAGGGACAAATCTGGAAGAGTCCCACATCCATTTATGATTGCATATCCTCCATGGGCGCAGGTTTGCATAGGGACCATAGGGACATGTCCCTACCAAAATTTTGGACTGACTTATTTGTCCTTTCTAATAATTGGATGTGAACAACATGTTTATAATTTACAGCAACATTTGCTTCTTTTCCTCTTGCAGCTCCTCTGCCTGGTAGCTGCAGCAGCTGGAACTGTGCTGCGCTGATTAACTCTCTGATTTTTATGCCTTAAGTTTCTCTCTTTATTGCTTGTTTTCTATTCTGTATGTGTGCCCATGCATGCTTGGAGCATGAAATAAAAACAAATGACACTGGAATATGGCAGTTACCAAAATGAACTAGTCCCAATTAAAAAACTAAATATTATCTACACTAACGCAGGCAAAAGCTTCTATATATATCAGCTGTTATTTCTTTTGTAGAACAAAACAACACGAGAATTATGATAAAGATCTGCTAGTTTTTGTTTTCCACATAAAATAGTTCTATTTAATTGACTTCTACTTCTAGAAATAGAATTAAGACAAACAGAGGAGCTCTATTTACACTGATTCTATTTTTCTAGATTTCCACATGGTAAATAAGTAAATTAGTACAAATGTTAATGTCTGGTAAATAATGCTTGAATCTGGCTGTTTATTTTGGTTACTATTACATTACAGATAAGATAGTGTTATATTGTCATATGTACAACTTGTATAGTAAAGTTAATTTTTTAAATGCTCATATAAAACATTAACTTTACATACTTTATAGTTCCAGTGATCATGTAAATACATTTATTTACCTTCACCATGAATGTATTATTTTGCATGATACAGAGAGAGCATATTAGATATGAAAATAAGAGTTGGTTTTACCTCTGCACAATTCTATAACTTCAAAATAAAACACAGGATAAATCCACATATAACAGATATATTTAGACTATAATTGGTTAAATAGGAACATATTTACCTTCTTTCTTAGTCGCTGGTAAGTTTAAATCCAAACCTTTTCAAAGTGGAAAAAAGTCCTAATTCCACCTTCATCAGAGCCAGTGATGCTTTAAACATTGATAAACAGCATCTAGTGCATGTAGTGCTTATAAGATTTGTATTAATGTAGGAAGAAATGCTGCTGTTCTCTTTAAACAAAATGTGCCCTGATGCTCACATTAAGCATAAAAAAGAGCATGCATATTTTTGCAAAGGACAAATGACATCAGACCAATGAAACTGAAAACTAATAATGTCCCTAGCAAAGTTGAAATCAAACCTATACCCTTGATACCCTCACTAGTAAATTATGTAGAGTTACACTGCAAAAGCTGATCTAAAAAAGTGAAAATTTGTTGTTAGAATTAATGAATCTTCCCTTCACTTGAGCAAAAAAAAAGGCGGATTGTTTGGTTTCCAGTTTGTGGGGGTTGTTGTTGTTCTTTTGCAGTTCCTCAGTGCACCCACCAGATGGTGCTATTGTTCTCTGCTGTTCAGGAGGGCTTCCTGTTCTTCTCACATCTCACACCTGCAGCCTATTGGGTCATCACTTTCTGAGGAGTATTTAAGCAGCAGACTGTCTTCACTTCCTCGCCAGAGTGTTTGCCAGTATTGGGTACTCTAGCCCCTCAGAGTTTGCAGAGTCTAACTTTGAGTCCCTGTTTCTTCTGAGCTCTCAGCGCTAACCAAGTTTTTGTCTATTGATTCTCCGGCAGGATATCTCTGATCCGCTGGATAAGCCAGGCCCTTCAAGTCTTGGAAGGGACTCTCTCGTCACAATGAGAATAGGAGACAGATCTCCCCATCTGAACGCTGTTTACTTCAGGAACTTTGTGACAGCCTGCTCAGCTGCTCCTCAGAACCACCATAGTCTGCCTGTCCGCCCTCCAACGAAGAACATCTTCTACAGATCAAGCCTCGACAAACGGGAACTCTGGAACCTCCCATAACAACCTCAGTGAGTCCAAGTCAAACCTTGAATTCAGACAATCGGCCAGTTTTCCCAAAGTCCTTGAACTCACCACTCTGATCTCCTCCTAGAGCTTCCACTTCCGGTTCAACTGATCGCTGGAACCTCCCCAAGCTGAAGAACTGTTTTTTATAGTCTCTTTACATAATCTCTTCAATATACTGTTTAACTTTTTCCAGTCTCTGAGAGTGCTTCTGCATGTGGGCCAAACACATTAGACCCATCATGACAGAACACTCTGGCCAAACCGTAGACACAGCAGAAGCTATCCAGAGAGCACTACAATTCCAACAAACAGCTATTCAGAAACATGACAACACTCTCTTGGAACTGGTAAACCAAAAGGCTGAGATGGATCGACGGTTAATGGATTTTTCTGAATTACTCCGTGTTCACTCTTTACTGAACCCCGGTCTGGTCAGCGAGACTGCGTCGCCTCTGGCAATCCAACCTACAGTCCATTCCGCTTTTTCCGAGTGCCAGCTGCCCAATCCTCTCAGGTTTGATGGGGATCCCAAGAAGTGCAGGGGATTTCTCATGCAATGTACCATCCAATTTAACCACTCTCCCAGTAAGTTTGTTTTGGATTCCTCTAAGATCTCCTACATTATCTCACATTTGTCTGATCGTGCCTTGGACTGCGCAGAGAGATAAGGTTCTCTTCGTCCACTGATTACAATTGCACTTTTGAGGAGTTTTTAACAGAGTTTAAACAAACCTTCAACCAGGATACAGATAAAGCTCTTAGCTCCCAAGATCTTAGAAAGTTAAGTCAGGCGCAAGATCAGTTGCTGATTTTGCTATTGACTTCCGCATTCTGATAGCGGCATCTGGATGGAACAATAATGCTCTCATGAGTGTTTATTCAAACGCCTTAAATGAGTCCATCAAGGACGAACTCGCCACATTAAATGAACCTGAATTGTTGGAGGATCTGATTAGGTTATCTATCCGATTGGAAAATCTGCCTTCAAAACTCCTCTTGGACATTTTGAATATTTGGTGATGCCTTTTGGTTTGACTAATGCCCCAGCTTGTTTCCAGGCCCTAGTTAATGACGTTTTGAGAGATTTCCTAAATGTCTTTGTTTTTGTCTACATTGATGATATATAGATTTTTTTCCAAGAACCTTTTCAATTAAATTAAATTCAGTTTATTTATATAGCGCCAAATTCACAACACATGTCATCTCAAGGCACTTTACAGTTCAACCAGTTAACTATGAGCACAAGAGCCATGTCCGCCAAGTTCTACAGCGCCTCTAGGAAAACAAGTTATTTGTCAAGGCTGCGAAGTGGGAATTTCACAGACCTTGTCTCGGACAGGTAAGACCCACAGAGGAAAAGATCACAGCAGTTTTGGAATAGCCCACTCCTGAAACAAGAAAGCAGCTACAAAGATTTCTGGGTTTCACTAACTTCTATCGGCGGTTTATCCGCAATTACAGTCAGACAGCTCAACCTCTTACAGCTTTAACCTCCACCAAGACCTCCTTTAACTGGACTCCTGAGGCTGACACAGCTTTTAACCAATTAAAGACCCTGTTAATGCTCCTGTTCTCATTCAACCAGATCCCGCTAAACAGTTCCTTCTAGAGGTGGACGCTTCAGACTTGAAGACTCAGAGTTGAAGCTGTCCTCTCCCAGATGTCAGATTCTGATCATAAGATTCATCCGTGTACCTATTATTTCCGCAGACTGCCACCAGCCGAGAGAAATTATGATGCTGGGGACCGAGAGCTGCTAGCAATCAAACTAGCCCTTAAGGAATGGAGACACTGGCTAGAGGGCGCAGAACATCCTGTTGTGGTTTGGACAGACCACAAGAACTTGTCATACCTTCAGTCCGCTAAGAGGCTTAACCCTCATCAATCCCGTTGGTCGTTGTTCTTCTCATGGTTTAACCTCTCCGTTTCCTTTCGTCCAGGTTCCAGAAACGTTAAGCCTGACGCTCTATCTAGACAGTTCGCCCCAGACGATTCCGAGAAGATGCCCGCTCCTATTCTTCCTCCTAGCTGTTCTGTTGCCACTGTTACCTGGCAGATTGAGGACCTGGTAAGGCAAGCACAGAAGTCAGAATCTGATCCCAGGACAGGTCCCCACAATAAGATGTATGTACCTATTGCTATTCGTGCCCATTTTATCAACTGGTTGCACTCTTCAAAGTTCTCAGGTCATCCAGGCGTCAGTAGGACAGTGGCCCTTATCAACCGGCGCTTCTGGTGGCATTCCATTCAAAAGGATGTTAAAGAGTTTGTGTAAGCCTGTCCGACCTGTGCTCGAAACAAGTCCTCGCATCAGCCCCCATCTGGTCTGCTACTACCTTTGCCCACTCCTAAATGGCCCTGGTCGCATATAGCCATTGACTTCATCACCGGGGTACCTACCTCTAAAGGAATGACCACCATTCTGACCATAATCAATCGTTTTTCCAGTCTCTGAGAGTGCTTCTGCATGTGGGCCAAACACATTAGACCATGATCATAACACTGATCTGAAGAAATTAGTATTTCTTTTTATATATATGGCTGTCTTGGAAATTAACCAATCAATCAATGTTAATGTTGAAGTAAATGCTTGTAATGGAAATGATACGACCCTGCTGGTGCAGATCCTGCTGGTGCCAACCCTGCCGGTGTCTCCAAACACTGAGATAAACCCACCGGTGGTTTTAAATAGCAACTCATCAGAACAACAAATAACCAACGGAACTGTGAATCAAGGTGCTGCTCCCTGACCTGGCTACGAACTCCTGGACCTCTGAGCCTGTCTGTTCTGATCTGTTTGCCTGACCTGGCTTTGGACTCCTGGATCTCTGAGCTTGTCTGTTCTTGTTCCTGTTCTATTTGCCTGACCTGGCTTCAGACTCCTGGATCTCTGAGCCTGTCTGTTCTGTTCTGTTTGCCTGAGCTGGCTTTGGACTCCTGGATCTCTGAGCCTGTCTGTTATGTTCTGTTTGCCTGAGCTGGCTTTGGACTCCTGGATCTCTGAGCCTGTCTGTTCTGTTCTGTTTGCCTGACCTGGCTTTGGACTCCTGGATCTCTGAGCCTGTCTGTTCTGTTCTGTTTGCCTGAGCTGGCTTTGGACTCCTGGATCTCTGAGCCTGTCTGTTCTGTTCTGTTTGCCTGACCTGGCTTTGGACTCCTGGATCTCTGAGCCTGTCTGTTCTTGTTCCTGTTCTATTTGCCTGACCTGGCTTCAGACTCCTGGACCTCTGAGCCTGCCTGCTTTGATCTGTTTCCCTGACCTGGCTTTGAACACCTGCATGTTCTCCAGGGCTGCAACATCTGGGACACTATGGACGGGTCTCGCTGCATCTTTTTGGCAGCCACCGGCTGAATCCTGCCTTGCTCTCCGGGCGTGGACTGAACTTTTAAATCAGTTTAGTGACTCCCATTCATCTTCTTTCTCTGATAGATTTACGTAGTCACTAACCTGTGTTTCTCTCCTGGAGAGTTTCCTACCTCAGACGCCCTAGCTGCTAGCTGCACTGACCTGTCTTTAAATAAACGCTTTTTGAATAATTCCACCGTTTGTCTTGACTCAATACTGGATTCTCTGTTCTGCATCTTGAGAATTATTGTGGAGGACTTTAATGTACATGTTGACAACCCTAAAGGTAGAGGAGCAAAAGAAATGTGTGATACACTTAAAAATTTTGGTTTAACTCAACAATCAAACAGCTAACTTACAATCGAAATCCTATTTAGGTCTAAAGATTTCTAATGTTTCGGTAACTGATGTTTCCCTATCAGACCATTTTTCTGTTTACTTTGAATCCATCTTTCTGACTAATCTAATTACCAAAGAAATGTTCTTAAAAAGCGTGTTATCATGGACAGTACAATTAATAACTTTATCCAGGCTCACCCTTCTGCTTCCACTTTACCTTGCAACTCAGTAGATGAGCTGGATGATAGCTTTTTTTATTGTACGATCTGGTGAACTGTAAAGTGCCTTAAGATGACGTGTTGTGAATTGGCGCTATAGAAATAAAGTCAACTGAATTGAATTGAAAGTTGCACACATCATTGATTCCATTGGTCAAGTGAAGGATGCCTCTGGGAAGATTAAATCCCCATGGAGAAATGCTCCAGCAGCAAGAAATGAAAAGAGGGACTGAAGGAAACCTGAAGGAAGGTGAAGAAAGAAAGGACTCAAACTTCACTATGAAATCTATAGAGAGAAACTTCACAGATTCAATTCAATTCAGTTTATTTCTCTAGCAAAAGTTTACATCATGTCATCTCAGGTCACTTTACAGAGACAAGTCAACCAGATCATCCAGTCAGATTGATTCAAAATTTTCTATCTAAGGAAAACCAGCTGATTGCATCGACTCATTGAGTCTTCAGCAATCTCTCACACTAAGCATGCTTGTAGCGACAGTGGAGAGGAAAAACTCCCCTTGAACAGGAAGAGACCTCCAGCAGAACCAGGCTCAGTGGCAGTGGCCATCTGCTGAGGCCCACTGGGGTTCAAGGAGACAGAAGAAGACAGAAGCACTGAAAGGCCTTCAATGAAGGACTTTGCAAACTTTTTACTAGAAAAATACATGATATCAGAAAAGCAGTCCGCACCTCAATGCTGTCTCCAGTTTAAATAAACTCAAAATGTCCCCATTCTGCCTAATAAACTGTTCAGCAGCTAAGCTCCACTTCCTGCTGTCTTGATGTTTTACACTCAGGTTTTATTCGGAAGGTTTTTCCTGTTTTAGAGCCTGATTTGATTAAAATCATAAACACATTCCTCATGTCGTGTGTTTCCCCCCAGAGCTTTAAAAAAAGCAATTATTAAACTATTGTTGAAAAGATAAGCTAGGACAAATTGGTCCTTCAGAATTACAGGCCCATCTCTAACCTGCCCTTCATCAGTAAGATTATTGAAAAAGGGCTTTCAACAGTTAGACTTAGACAGATTTTTTTTGTCATTTTGTTTACACAAGTGTATAACAAAAAGATATTTCATTTGGAACAATTCTCTGGACAATTTCATCTTTTTAAAAATAGCAAGAAAAAAATCTCTCTCTCTCTCTATATATATATATATATATAAACATATGACTTACAGATGTACAGTTCTAAAAAATTTTTTATGTAATGATAAAATATAATAAATATAAAAAAATACAATAGAATAACCCATTTTACAAAATATTCATCAGTCTAATGGCGGTGGGGAAGAAACATAAACATAGTTAAATGCCTTCTTAACAATGACCAGCTGCTTTGATGTCTTCCAGTCAATTCAATTCAATTCAGTTTATTTATATAGCGCCAAATTCACAACACATGTCATCTCAAGGCACTTTACAGTTCAACCAGATCATACAGTCAAATTGATACAAAGTTTTCTATCTAAGGAAAACCAGTTGATTGCATTGACTCATTAACTCAAATACAATCCCTCACACTAAGCATGCTTGTAGCGACAGTGGAGAGGAAAAACTCCCTTTTAACAGGAAGAAACCTCCAGCAGAACCAGGCTCAGTGTGAGCGGCCATCTGCCAAGGCCGACTGGGGTTCAAGGAGACAGAAGCAGAGATACAAAAAGCAGCTGTAAAAGGCGGCCCCGTCCAGGAAACACACAGCCAGGCAGACGAGCTCCAAGGCAGCTCCCATGCCAGAGGATGAAGAGAGCACATCCACCCAGCCACGGCCAGAGAAACAGGACCACACTGGAAAACAGGCCGATCTCCAACATCTATAAACAAGGGTGTTGATGGAAGCAGCACAGCTGATGTTTCTTTCCTGGATGACGTCACAGCCAAACAGGAACAGACGAGGCAAAGCTACTCTGAGGAAAAGCAGAGAGAGCAGAAGGTTAGAGATTGAACAAACAGATTCTGCAGAATAGGAGAACAGAGAGAGAATGAAGCAGAATGATGAAATGGGGGTCCCTATGTCCTCCAAAAGTCTAAGCCTATAGCAGCATAACTATAGAGAGAGAGCTCAGGATAACCTGAGCCACCCTAACTATAAGCTTTATCAAAAAGGAAAGTTTTAAGCCTAGCCTTAAAAGTAGACAGGGTGTCTGCCTCACGGACTAAAACTGGTAGTTGGTTCCACAGGAGAGGAGCCTGATAACTAAAAGATCTGCCTCCCATTCTACTTTTAGAAGTTCTAGGAACCACTAGTAAACCTGCAGATTGAGAGCGAAGTGCTCTGTTAGGAACAGAAGGAACAATCAGATCTCTGATATCAGATGGAGCTTGGCCATTTAAGGCTTTATATGTGAGAAGGAGGATTTTAAATTCTATTCTGGATTTAACAGGAAGCCAATGAAGAGAAGCCAGGATAGGAGAGATATGATCTCTCTTTTTCATTTTCATCAGAACTCTGGCTGCAGCATTTTGGATCAGCTGAAGGCTTTTAACTACAGTTTGTGGACTTCCTGATAGTAAAGAATTACAATAGTCCAGCCTTGAAGTAACAAATGCATGGACTAGTTTCTCAGCATCACCCCTGGACAGGAGATTGCTCATTTTTGCAATGTTCCTCAGATGAAAGAAGGAAATTCTAGAAACCTCTTTGATCTGGGATTTAAATGACAGGTCCTGATCAAAAATAACACCAAGATTTTTTACTTTATTATCTGAAATCAGTTTAATCCCATCCAAATGAAGTGACTGGCTAATCAGCTTCTTTTTCAGAGACTCTGGTCCAAAACTTCTGTTTTGTCTGCATTCAGAAGCAGAAAGTTAAGAGTCATCCAGGTTTTTATGTCTTCAAGACATGCTTGTAATCTATGTAATGGGTTAGCTTCATCTGGATTATAGACAGATATAGCTGTGTATCATCAGCATAACAGTGGAAATTAATCCCATGCTGTCTAATAACTCTACCAATTGGGAGCATGTATAAAGTAAAGAGAATTGGTCCTAGCACTGATCCCTGTGGTACTCCACAGGTAACCTTTGAGCGTGTTGAAGATTTATCATTAACATGAACAAACTGAATTCGATCAGATAGATAAGATTTAAACCAGTCTAGTGCTGTTCCTTTAATTCCAACAAAATATTCAAGTCTTTCTAAAAGAATATTATGGTCAACTGTATCAAATGCAGCACTAAGATCCAACAGGACGAGCACAGATACAAGTCCATTATCTGAGGCCATGAGAATATCATTAGTGACTTTCACCAGAGCTGTTTCAGTGCTATGATGAGCTCTAAAGCCAGACTGAAACTCTTCAAAAAGTTCATTATGGTGTCAGGTTTCCATAGCAACCAGAGTACAGAGTCTGCCCTGATTAAGGTGTTCACTGAGATCCGTATAAAGAGAAGAACCAGAGTGCTGGTATTACTGGACCTTAGTGCAGCATTTGATTCTGTTGATCACTGGATTTTATTAGAGCGTCGGGAAAACTGGGTGGGCCTTTCTGGTTTAAATCCTACCTGAAGGACAAGGACTTCTATGAGTCAGTAGGGAACTTTACATAAGAGACCAGAAAAATCACCTGTGGGGTTCCTCAAGGCTCCATTCTGGGGCCCCTCCTATTCGACATCTACATGCTCCCCTTGGCTCAAATTATTGTACACGTACTGAATTGTGCTATAGAAATAAAATGAACCTGCCTCTTAGAATAAGGTAATTAGATAACAGGCACTTAAAATGAAATCACAGAGATTTTTCTTTTCTTCTTTTATATATAAATCCTCTTAATCCATATGCAAATTGTTTTTCCTCCTTAAATCAAGACCAAATAAAGTAATAACAACTAGCCTGGTTATATTTCCATTTCTGCTGTATGTATTTTAGTACAGGGGCCAGAGGCAGTTCCGTAGGGGCACTGGCCCTTGTTGGCGGGACCAGCGCTGATGTGCTTCTTTTCCACAGTCGAATGTTCATTTTCACAATCTATCATCTCTTGATGCTCGTTAATGAATTAGTTTTTGTTTTACAGGGTAGAGTTGATCTCTGCTGTTATTTAGGAGTCTTCTATGAAATAAAGATCAACCAATCGACCCATTTTATGTATAGTTTATGTCGAAGCGATCTGTAAATAAGGGCCTCATGAAAACCTGCTCAGTCCTCAGGGATTTAAATACAGATATAGGTTCACTGTGGGCATAGGGTGACCCTGAAATGGGACCCCTCAGTTTTGGGCCGCCCCCCCTCCCTGACCCTAAAGTGTGACTCTTGTCATTTCCTGAATCTCTGCAGCTCTGCAGCCCACTGTTTCCTGACATGGAGGGTGTGGATCTGGGTGTTCATGCTGCAGCAAAGCTGAGAAACTGGAAACGAGACGCCGCCTTCACTGAGCTGGGTGAGTCCAGACGGATATAAAAAACCTGAGGGAAAGCTGTTTTTTTTTTAGAATTCCATTATAACTGTTTATTTTCGGTTCAACTATTCATCTTGTCTTTAAAAAATATAGTTCATGTTGGACATTTTGAAAAAAACTCCAAACAACTGCTGCAGCCCTGAGCAACGATCCAAACACATCAGTGATACCTAAATATACGCTGCACACGCTGATAAATACTCTTTACTCGCAGACATCATCCTGGTGGACTCTGGTTACAAGCATTTCACCAATACTTTGTTTTTACTCTTATTTTGAAAGTTGCTCCTCATTGAACAAACATTTCAAATCTTTATTTGCAATGCTTTGATTTCTTCCTGAAGGTGTTTTTTCTTTTAATCGGTTAAGAACTACATATTTAACTTGTTTATTTTACAAATTCTTTAAAGATATTCTATAACTTCATGTGAACTTTTCTTCGTTTTAGGAGCATGTGGAGTCGACATGAATGCTATTCGGGGTGAGTTTTGCATTTCGGCTCAGCTGTACATCTCAGCGCTGATAGCATGGAAAACCAGCTCCTGTTTGTTTTTCAGACATGGTGAAAACTGCAGACTATCTTGCAAGCTCATATTCACTCGCCAGCTCTGAAAACCCATATGCTACCATAAAGGACCCTCCCCTGCCAACATCTAGAAACACAGAATGTAGCTACATGGAAATGAAACCCCCCACCAGGAGGGATTCCAGCTATGCAGAGATTAGCAACAGCCAGAGGGTTGATGAAGCAGGTAAGTAGTTTAATGCTGGGTGGGTTTTTTTCTATGCATTTACTTACAAACTTGATTAGAATGTAATTATTCTGCTTTGCTGGGTTTAGATAACAAGGCTTGTTTCTGTTTTCTAACAAAATAAAAGAGTAGATCTGCAGACGCTGGGCTGCCAACTTTTCCCCAAACCTTGGAGTGAGATTTAGAAATAGTTTGGACAGGATTGGATGAGGACAGGTGCAGCTAAAGGTTGGAGGTTTTCAGACGGGTTAACTGAAACAAAATGGAAAAATGTTGAATTATTATAGCACAGTAAATATTACTGACTAACAATAAGTTATCTGTAATTATGTGGAAAATCTTTCACACAACTTCACAATTTTCTATATTCTGGTGATTTTCAGAGAATTGAAGTAAAGAAGAATGGACCTACTAAAATACTTGGATCTTACATTTACTGTAAATAAAGAATTTCACAACTTAGTTGATCAAATATTCTATGAAGTTCACGTAAAATAAATAAAGAGGAACTAATGAGTTATTACTGGATCTGATACCAGAACCAGTGCAGCTGAATCCCATGAAAACTACACTGTGTGTTGATCTTTGGTAATAGGATTAAAAACATCTTAAGTCATTAACTTACTAGATTTTTACAATTGACAAAAAACAGCTAAATAGTTCAGACCTTCTAGGAGGCTGTAGATTCTATAAAACTCACCATGACAGCAGACAGCATTTCTATGGATGTTTCAGTTTGGGAGATGTGATGAAATTAGTTTTTAAACATATTCAATGGACCAAAATGAAGATAAATGAATAATTTAATTACTAATGAGATAAGAACATCCCTGTGGTTCCTCCTCTATCAATGCTCATCCTCTCTGTGTCTCTATCTGGTTGGACTTTTCTTGGCTGCTGATCTTTAAACAATGAAATGAAATGCTTCTTTTCCTTTTGTGGACCTCCTGTTGGTTTGTGAGGCAAACCCGAAAGCTTGAAGAATTTGGAGATTTCTGTTGGTTTTATTAGTCCTAGAATCAGACGAGAGATTATTCAACTAGCCTGAGTAATAGTTATGTAAGTTTGAGCAAAACATGGACTAAAACTGGGACTAAACCAGGAGGAAAAACTACAGCAAACAAGGAGAGAAGCTCAGTAAAAAAAAAGCACTAAGTATAGAGAAAACAAACCTTTTTTCCTCAGAATATTTTTATTGAATTTTCATTTTAACATACAACATTGCACACTGTGATGTTTACATCCAAGTCTAGAGTGTACAGGAAAAAGAAAAAAAAAGTCAAAATGTGAAAGCAACACCACTAAAACAAAACCCCTAACCCATACCAGCAGTAACAGTTATAGTACAGTCGGTCCCTGTTCCTGGATAACACCAAAGACTTAAAACCTAACTGGAATTCCAATTCAACATTGGTAGGAAGGTAGACAGAGAAACATCTTCATCTCAATTTATAGAGATGGAAGTACTTCAAAAAGGGTCCCCACACAGTAAAAAAGTTTTCCACTGAGTTACTTATTGAGTAACGAATTTTCTCGAGAGTAAGGCATGACATAACATCTTTGAGCCACTGAGCATGGGTGGGCGGGGCAGCATCCTTCCATCTCATCAGAACAGCTCGACGAGCCAGCAGGGAGGTGAAAGACACAACACGACATTGAGTTGGTGAGCGGCGGGTGCCACCCTCGCCAGTGGTGCCAAAAATAGCAACCAAAGGGTTGGGCTTTAGATCGATCTCAAGAATTATGGACAAAGTCCGGAAGACCTCTTCCCAGAAATCCTCCAGGCTTGGGCATGTCCAAAACATGTGAATGAGGGAGGCTTCCCTGATCAAGCATTTACCACAGTGAGGGTCCACATTCAGGTAGATACTTGAAAGTCTAGCTTTTGACCAGTGGGCTCTGTGTACGACCTTAAATTGTAACAAACAGTGACGAGCACATAGAGATGATGTATTGGTTAGTTTGAGAATAGTTTCCCATTCATTGTTTGACAGTAAGATATTTAAGTCGTGTTCCCAGGCCTTTTTGATCTTATCGATAGGGGCTTGTCTGACTTCCACCAGTTTGTCATAGATGATGGAAATGAGACGTTTGCGTGTTGGGTTTAAGGACAGAATATCATCAGCCAAATTTGTGTCATATACATTTGGGAAGTTGGGTAGCTGAGAAGCAAGAAAATGTCTGACTTGTAGATATCTGAAAAAAGTATCTTTAGATAAATTGTACCGTACTGAAAGTTGTTCAAATGAGGGAAAACAATTGTTAATAAAGAGGTCTTTAAAATGCACCAGGCCCTTTTTATGCCATTCCACAGAAGCAGCGTCCTTTAGAGAGGGCTGAAATGAGTTGTTATTGAGGATAGGACTGGGGACTGAAAAGTCAAGTAGACCGAAGTGTCTTCTAAACTGTATCCACACTCTCACAGCATGTTTAACAACCAAGTTAGATATGGAAATATTTGGTGGTGAAGGGAGTGGGGATCCAAGCAGTGCAGGGATGGAAACGTATTCTGAGGAGGCAAGCTCCATCTTAACCCATGGTGGGCAGCTAGCATGATGACGATCTTTGAACCAAAAAGTTAAACACCAAAAATTAGCCGCCCAATAATAGAATCGAAAGTTGGGCATTAATAGTCCTCCCATATTTTTGGATTTTTGAAGATGGGCTTTACTTAAACGAGGGTGCTTGCCTTTCCAAACATATGATGAAATAACTGAATCTAATGTATCAAAAAAAGATTTGGGTATGAAAATTGGTACGTTTTGAAAAAGATATAAAAATTTAGGGAGAATATTCATTTTAATGGAGTTAATTCGGCCAACTAAGGAAGTTGACAAAGGTGACCACTGCGTCAGAGTATGTCTGGTTTTATTTAACAGAGTAAGGAAGTTTTCTTGGAAAAGATTCTTGTGTTTCCTTGTGATTTTAATACGAAGGTAGGTAAAATGGTCTTTTGTGACTTTAAATGGAAAGTTTTTGTATTGTGCTTGAAGGGCTAAATCATTCACAGGGAAAAGTTCGCTTTTACTTAGCTTAAGCTTATAGCCTGAAAATTGGCCAAAATTGCTGAACAATGACAGTATATGAGGCAGGGAGATATTGGGCTTTGATATGAAAAGTAACAGGTCATCAGCATACAGGGCCACCTTTTGCTCTTCCCCTCCCCTCCAAATTCCCGAGATCGCCTCGCAACCACGAAAGGCAGCTGCCAGTGGCTCTATCGCAAAGTCGAAAAGTAAAGGACTTAAAGGGCACCCTTGGCGAGTTCCTCTATGGAGGATAAATGGGCGGGAGAGTTGGGAATTAGTAATTACTGATGCAGTGGGATTGGAGTACAGTAATCTAATCCAAGAGATAAAATTGTGTGGAAAGTTAAATTTTTCCAAAACTGAAAAGAGATATGCCCACTCCACCCGATCAAACGCCTTTTCAGCGTCCAGAGAAAGAATACATTCAGGATCCGTAGAGGCTGGGGAGTACAATATATTGAATAAGCGGCGTGTGCTATAATATGATTGGCGATTCTTGATGAAGCCATTTTGATCGGTGGATATGACCGATGGCAGAACATTCTCCAATCTATGAGCTATAATTTTTGCAAGAATTTTAACATCTACATTTAGCAAAGAAATTGGTCTGTACGAAGAACACTGTGTTGGGTCTTTGTCCTTTTTGGCAATTAATGTAATAGTTGCTTCACCGAAGGATGCAGGGAGTTTGTTTTGCCTGAATGAGTCAGACAAAACTAGACTTAGCTGGGGTATAAGCAAGGAAGAGGATGACTTGAAAAACTCGACTGGGAACCCGTCAGGTCCCGGGGACTTTCCTGATTGCATAGAGGAGTTAGCAAACACTATCTCCTCCTTGGTTATTGGTCCATCAAGTGTCTCTCTGTCATCAGGTGAAAGCTCAGGGAGATCCAAATGATCCAAGAAGTTTTCCACATGAGTATTATCATTTTGTAGTTCAAAAGCATAAAGATTACTGTAATATTCTCTGAATGTATCATTTATTTCAGTAAGATTGGATGTTACTCCACCATCAGCCATCTGAATCTGTGTGATCAGCTGTTTTGCTCTGGATCCTCTTAAGCAATTAGCTAGCATCTTACCAGGCTTGTCCCCTTGTAGATAAAACTGGCTTTTGTTTTTTAGAAGTTGTTGTTCGATTGGATATGTAGAAAGGAGATCAAATTTAGTTTGTAGTTCTACTCGTTTTTGGATAAGGTCTGGATTACCAGACTGAGCGTACTGCTGATCTATTTGTTTAATCTGAGATGCTAAATCTTGTCGCTCTCTCCGGGCTGTCCTTTTTTAGCACTATAGGAAATAATTTGGCCTCTAAGAAAAGCTTTCAGAGTATCCCACACTGTTAAGCTAGAGATTTCTGGAGAGATATTGGTTTCAAAAAAGAAAGCTATCTGCTCTTGTATAAATTGTTTAAAAGTGTTGTATGATAACAGGGTTGTATTGAGGCGCCAATGTTTTCTATGAGGAGGAAGGTTCAAGAAGTCCATTTTCAGTGTAACAGGAGAATGGTCTGATATTACAATTGGTTCATATGAACATGAAAGCACTGATGAGAGAAGCTCATTTTGAACAAAAAAATAATCTATTCTAGAGTAGCTATGATGCACATGGGAAAAGAATGAGTATTCTCTCCTTTGTGGATGAAAACAACGCCACACATCAGAGATTCCATAATCTGATGGGAATGACTGAATCATGGAGGCTGATTTACTTAATATGCCAGGCTTGGGGGAAGATCGGTCCAGTAACGGATCTAAACAACAATTAAAATCTCCCCCAAGGATAAGAGAATATGAACTAAGATCAGGTAAAGAGGAGAAAAACTTTTTGAAGAATCCAGCATCGTCACAGTTAGGAGCGTACACATTGGCAAGCACAACCTTGACATCTCCCAACTTTCCTAAAACAATAATAAATCGCCCATTTGGATCATAAATTACATTATACTGCTCAAATGGTATATTTTGGTTGATTAGAATTGAGACCCCCCGGGCCTTAGCCCGGAAAGAGGAGTGAAAGTGGTGCCCCGCCCACCGAGACATGAGACGTAGATAGTCGGAGCCGCGGATGTGTGTCTCTTGTAAAAAGATAATCTCTGCCCTTTCTTGTTTTAAGAAAGAAAATACCTTCCTCCTTTTAACGGGGTGGTTCAAACCCTTAACATTCCAGCTCAAAAAATTCAGTGAACTATGCATCACCTATGGTTGACAGAGTTGGTTCCTTGAGAAATAAATGTTGAGACTTAAGATCATGAGGGACGTAAAAGAATCCAAAAAGATGATAGAAAAACTGGTCCCAGACATGTTTAACAGATATTACTCCAATGGCATCTGCATTACCAGAACAATCCCCCACCATGACAGCTGCCAAAGAACTTAGCAGCAAATCCCCCATCATACACAGAAAAAACTCTTCCAGTTTGAACCCCAAACTTCAGCTCCCAACATTGATTAAAGTAGAAAAAATAAATAAATAAATGAAGAAAAATATATACTCTATGTACTCTACAGTAGAGTTATATGAGTGACATTTAAACTGTCTGGGCCCATAAATGGTACAACAGTCTCAGTGGCAGCAAAGACTGGCTGCTCCCCGCTCATACCTGCACAGCCAGTGTTTGGTGGAGTCAAGCCCGTTGTAATCAGTCCGCCGCACCTTTCAGTTGGTCGGCTCCACTGTGGGAGGCAGCCTGGCAACAAACCTGTTCGCCTCATCCGCCGTACGAAGCCACTTCTTTTCTCCGGAAGAGAGGACAATGCGGAGCCGTGCGGGACAGTAATCCTCCACCACACGAATTCGTTGACCGTGGTATTCCAACATCCCTCTTCGCCTGGCTTCACGGATCAGCTGCTCCTTCACCTGGTAGCGATGTAAGCGGATTATGACTGGCCGTGGTCGCTGACCGCTCGTCGGTTTGGCTGTTGGGACGCGGTGAGCTCTGTCAATCTCTGGTGGAGATGTGAGCGTTTCGCCGCCAAAAACCTCACGTAGCAGGCTGGAAAAGAACTCGGTGGGGCGGCCATTCTCGGTGGATTCTGCCAGGCCGAGGATACGCAAGTTTTGCCACCAACTACGTCCTTCCAGGTCAGTGACTTTAGCCGTTAGTTTGGTGTTGGTTTCACTGAGATTAGAGACCGTATTTTCCAGCTCACGCACCCGTTGGCTGAGGTCATCTGAAGCGAGCTCCAGAGATGAAAGTCTTTGGCCGTGGTCCTGAACAATGCTGTGAACTTGGTCAAACTTCGTTTCAAGCGAGCTGAAAGAGGCCTTAAATTCAGCAGCCAGCGCCTTGCGGTGTTGCTCCAGCAGCTCAGAAATGGCCTCCGTCGACGAACTGGTCAAAGCGTCTTTTGTAGACACCTTGGAACCCTTACCAGCCATTTTAACGCTATCGTGGAGTACAAAAGTTTAATATCGCTGTTATGTCACTCTTTGGTTAAATTATGATGAGTAAAGAGTATAAAAAGATGAAAAGTTGTTGGAGCCTGTCTAAGCTGCTTCTACTCCATGTGGCTGCAAACCAGAAGTCCCCCCCAACAAACCTTTTAATGTGATCCTACACTCAGTCTCCACATAATAATTTAAGCTAAATGCTGCATATTTTATTCATATTTACTCAAGTGCTAGATTGCTTAAAATTATTAATTTACAAAATGAATGAACCTAATCCAGATAAAATGAGATAAAATTAAAAAGACAAACCTGGTAATAACTGCTCAGAAATCCCGGTATTTATTCGATATCTGGCGCAGGTCCCGCAGCTCCGCTGCTCTCAGCGCAGTGAACAGGGTCATTATGTGTTAGCACTAAGGCTGTGTTGAAAACGTGGACCGTGTTTTTATCAACGTGGTGTTTCTATATATAAATAAGTGGAATGGAGTTGAGTTTTAATGTGTGTCATTTTTTAATTGGGGATATGGAGGGAGAGCTTGCAAAGACACTAAGATGCGTGAGTCTCACACCCAATGGGTGAGAGTTGACAGCCCTGCAGACGTAAGCTTGTTCAGAGTAATCAGCTCATCTTTTTACTCATATTTGCATCTGAACCCAGAGAACCTGCTAAACCTCAGAATTCTCCCTCGTGTTCTCGGTGCTGCAGGGTTGTCACACCTGCAAAAGTGTTCCATCCCACAGCAGCACCTACTGTTCATTTCCCACTGCATATCACAGCTATACATACAGTGCATGAATCTGGTCACTCATGTTTCTGCTAGTTTAGGTACCAGAAATTAAAACATTCAATTTGGAGAAGCTTCTTTTCTCTTAGTTTCAGCTGTGGGTGCATTCACACCAAACGGGAAGTCTGTGGAAATTTCAGTTTTGCCGGCTTTGCTCACTTTTAAATTCACCTGACCAGCAAAAGGCTCCTTCATCATGGAGTCCACTGGTTGTTGGTTTGACCTCAACATTGCAGACAGGGATTTGCGAAGTGATTCACAGTTCTTTTTATTTTTGAAAGCCAAAAAAAGCTGTCGGCCTCCCTGGGTTCACCAGATTCCCAGAGACAGAACCAGTAGGTAGTATACAACCACCTCCTCCGGAAGCCATGACTGGATGATTCAGTGGTACTTCCACCAATCTGTGACCTGGTTTTCTGACCCTGCTGTCCCATGGATGAATCACCCGTACAGCAGAGGCCAGGCAAGCTGAGACAGAAGAAAATCAGTGGTAGAACACGTCGGCAAGCTGTGCCCCCCTCTGGGGCTAAGGAACCACAGCGGGGGGTCGGAGGAGCCTGCTGGGGAAACAGCGCACCAGAGCAGGAGGAGAAGGCAGAGGCCTACTGGTGCTAGCTCAGGAGAAGACTAGGGAAGCACAGCAGTGGATTGGAGAAGCCAACTGATCTGGACTAGTTATAGAGGCGAACTGCAGTGGATTGGAGGAGGACGGCGGTAGATCGAATATATCAACTGGGCAAACAGAGCTACTGTAGGCTGAGGACAGGCTGGGAGGATAGCGGTACATCACAGAGGCCTCCAGGGAGACAGAGCATGGAGAGGCTATGACTGGCTTGGGTTAGCCTCTAGAGGCTAACTGTAGGAGATGGAAGGAGAACACCAAAAGATCAGAGGAGTCTACTGGGCAGAGAGAGAGCCATGGAGAAGGGGAGAGAAGGCATCGGCTGCCAGGTGCTGGAGGTAGGATAAAGATACAGTCCCTCCAGGACTACATTTAAATGGCTTTTTTTATGAGGCACCTTAAAACTACTGCATTCCACCTTAAACCTTTGTCAAAATTATCTTCTCTGTCTCCACTGCCTTCTTCACCAGACTCACAGCCACATCTTGTCCCTGACTGGATTTCTTGATGCAAATCTGAAAAAGATTCGGATTCGCTTAGCTTAATCTGCATGCAAACCAAATTTCATGAAGTCGTTCCACTCGCCTCGCTAACTTCTCCACCTTTGCCTTGTTCAGTGTTGCTCCACAGAAAAATAAGATGGAAATCCTTTGCTTCAGTGAAAGAATTTGCATCTGGTGTGAATGTACCTTAACGAGGTTTTGTTCATGATGTTGAAGTTTATCACTAGAAACGGGGTATAGTCTGCACAGGAAGGGTTTTACTATGACTTTCTGCACCTATTGCTTGATTTCAGACATGACCGCAGAAACCTTCCCATCCTCTGGAACACCGTTTGAGCATCAGCAGCTGGGGGAGGAGCTATTTGACCAAGCAAAAAACAGCCACGTCTCCTGTGATTATGACTTGCTGCCACCTAGAAAAGACAATTATTCATCAGAGCCGAAGGAGGTGGATCGTGATTAAAGAGACAGAAACTCTGAACTAAGACCAGCTTTTAATATCTTTGCCTTTAACAATAATTGTTCAATATAGGGTACAGTTAATACCCTGGTAATATTTCTCTTATGTTTAATATCTCTATATTCTTTATATAAAGCAGTGCTGATTGATGTTTTAGCCTGTAGTACATGAAGGCTGTTTATTCCCAATGTTACCAAAGATTCACTCTAAAAGAAATAAGAGTTTTGTTTAATCATGGGTGTTCTCAACTAGTGTTGCACCGATACCAGTATGGGACGGGGCCCTGATCCAGCAGTAAAATGGTGGTATCCGTATCGGCCAGTACCAACCAATATGGCACCCATACCATTCTGAGATCCAAAAGTTTCTTCAACTATTGTCACCCATTCCAGGTAGGCAATAAAAAGTTCTACTGGATTCTCTTTGTTTTAGTCTTTTTCCTGCTTCAGAAAGGAAGGCAGCAGCTGGACATGAAGCCATGATGGTGATTATTTTACATCCTAGCAGTCTGCAGTTCTTCATAGATACACACATCAATTTCACACAGATGGTATCGGTATGGGCCGATACTGACAGCCAGGTATCGGGAATCGGGGCCAAAAAATGGCATCGGAGCAACACTAGTCTCAATATTACCTAATTACATTTAACTTTTAGTTTTGTGTGTAAGTATATATATATATATTTTTTCCGAAGTGCTTGATAATTGTACGCAATATTTAATTGTAATAAAATGCATGAAACTAAGTTTTTCTATGTTTTGTTTTAAAAAGGAACTTGGGGGGGGGGGTGCTATCTTACTGGATGGCCCGTTGTTAGTTTTCATTTTTCTTTCAGATATTTCTTCTTAGTTTGACAAAAAATGTAGATAAAGGGGATTACAATATAACAGAAATGTTAACTGTGATATTATCCTGCATAAATCAGACACTTTAACAACATAACTCTCAAAGACAGATGATGTTTGTTGGCAGTTGAGGAGATTTATCCATCAGAAATACGTCTCTCTGTAGGAATAAACTTACATTGCTGGATTTGCAGGAGGCTTCACTTCTTCAATTCAATTCAATTCAGTTTATTTATATAGCGCCAAATTCACAACACATGTCATCTCAAGGCACTTTCCAGTTCAACCAGATCATACAGTCAAATTGATACAAAGTTTTCTATCTAAGGAAAACCAGTTGATTGCATCGACTCATTGACTCAAATACAATCCCTCACACTAAGCATGCTTGTAGCGACAGTGGAGAGGAAAAACTCCCTTTTAACAGGAAGAAACCTCCAGCAGAACCAGGCTCAGTGTGAGCGGCCATCTGCTGAGGCCGACTGGGGTTCAAGGAGACGGAACCAGAGATACAAAAAGCAGCTGTAAAAGGCGGCCCCGTCCAGGAAACACACAGCCAGGCAGACGAGCTCCAAGGCAGCTCCCATGCCAGAGGATGAAGAGAGCACATCCACCCAGCCACGGCCAGAGAAACAGGACCACACTGGAAAACAGGCCGATCTCCAACATCTACAAACAAGGGTGTTGATGGAAGCAGCACAGCTGATGTTTCTTTCCTGGATGACGTCACAGCCAAACAGGAACAGACGAGGCAAAGCTACTCTGAGGAAAAGCAGAGAGAGCAGAACGTTAGAGATTGAACAAACAGATTCTGCAGAGTGGGAGAATAGAGATAGAATGAAGCAGAATGATGAAAAAGGGGTCCCTATGTCCTCCAGCAGTCTAAGCCTATAGCAGCAGAACTATAGAGATAGATCAGGATAACCTGAGCCACCCTAACTATAAGCTTTATCAAAAAGGAAAGTTTTAAGCCTAGCCTTAAAAGTAGACAGGGTGTCTGCCTCACGGACTAAAACTGGTAGTTGGTTCCACAGGAGAGGAGCCTGATAACTAAAAGATCTGCCTCCCATTCTATTTTTAGAAATTCTAGGAACCACTAGTAAACCTGCAGATTGAGAGCGAAGTGCTCTGTTAGGAACATAAGGAACAATCAGATCTCTGATATCAGATGGAGCTTGGCCATTTAAGGCTTTATATGTGAGAAGAAGGATTTTAAATTCTATTCTGGATTTAACAGGAAGCCAATGAAGAGAAGCCAGGATAGGAGAGATATGATCTCTCTTTTTCATTTTCATCAGAACTCTGGCTGCAGCATTTTGGATCAGCTGAAGGCTTTTAACTACAGTTTGTGGACTTCCTGATAGTAAAGAATTACAATAGTCCAGCCTTGAAGTAACAAATGCATGGACTAGTTTCTCAGCATCACCCCTGGACAGGAGATTTCTAATTTTTGCAATGTTCCTCAGATGAAAGAAGGAAATTCTAGAAACCTCTTTGATCTGGGATTTAAATGACAGGTCCTGATCAAAAATAACACCAAGATTTTTTACTTTATTATCTGAAATCAGTTTAATCCCATCCAAATGAAGTGACTGGCTAATCAGCTTCTTTTTCAGAGACTCTGGTCCAAAGACTATAACTTCTGTTTTGTCTGCATTCAGAAGCAGAAAGTTAAGAGTCATCCAGGTTTTTATGTCTTCAAGACATGCTTGTAATCTATGTAATGGGTTAGCTTCATCTGGATTATAGACAGATATAGCTGGGTATCATCAGCATAACAGTGGAAATTAATCCCATGCTGTCTAATAATTCTACCGATTGGGAGCATGTATAAAGTAAAGAGAATTGGTCCTAGCACTGATCCCTGTGGTCCCTGTTACGGTCCCTTTATTTGGGTAACTGTGAGCAGAACGTTAGAGATTGAACTAACAGATTCTGCAGAGTGGGAGAATAGAGATAGAATGAAGCAGAATGATGAAAAAGGGGTCCCTATGTCCTCCAGCAGTCTAAGCCTATAGCAGCAGAACTATAGAGATAGCTCAGGATAACCTGAGCCTGATAACTAAAAGATCTGCCTCCCATTCTACTTTTAGAAGTTCTAGGAACCACTAGTAAACCTGCAGATTGAGAGCGAAGTGCTCTGTTAGGAACATAACGAACAATCAGATCTCTGATATCAGATGGAGCTTGGCCATTTAAGGCTTTATATGTGAGAAGGAGGATTTTAAATTCTAAGACAGTAGCCCGGGATGGGCAGGCAGGCGATGCAGACAAGGTAGAAACAGTGGGAGAGCTGTGGGATGTGCAGCTGAGATCTCGCGAGAGTTGTGTGCGTAAGTAAAATGTCGACATACAGGTAATTCAAAAAAACAAATCCACTCAGGTAAGTAAGCCAATAAATGTAAATAAAGAAAAATAGGTTTAAACTTTAACAATTGTCCCGTATTTCCAAGGGAACAAACTGGACCTTGACGAGCCTGGAGAGCTACCTGCATTAGTGTTTTGACAACATGGTAATGTGGAAGCCTAGGAATCCCGCATCCACAAACACACCAAACGATGTCGGTCTAGTTCAACCAGTGCTGCTTCTACCTCTACTTTGTCTCCAGACAGGAGCTACGGCGACGTCCTGGAATCCATCGACAAAAAGCTAACCAGCTTGGACACCCGCCTCGCCCTGGTAGAAGTCCTGCATAAGGAGTTTCAAGCTCTGAGAGAGTCGCTGCAATACAGACTCATCTTTTTTCCTTGGCTTTTGGCACAAATTGAGAGGTTTCACTTTGTTTTATTCACTTTATATACTAATATGTATTGTACACTTGTTTTTTTTCCATTTTATAATTTTATTGTCTTTATGATTGTGTACAGCACTTTGGTCCTGCCCGGTGCATAAAGTGCTTCATAAATAAAGTTGGTATGGTATGGCCACCCCGCCTACATCGTCCGGCGCATTGTGGATGCTCGTCCCCGTAGGCGTGGGTGGCAATACCTCGTGGATTGGGAGGGTTACGGTCCTGAGGATCGTTCCTGGGTCCCGGGATCATTTATTTTGGATCCCTCCCTCATCAGGGACTTCCACCTCCGGTTCTTCTGGACCACCGGGTGGCGGTCGTTGAGGGGGGGTACTGTTAGGAATCCAGTTTGTGTGGGTTGTGCTTTTGTTTGTTTTCCCTCCACCACCAGGTGGCGCCTGGTTCTCGTTGGCCTCCTCACACACCTGTGGATGGTTTTCTCATTACCAGAGGACTCTTAAGCTGCTGACTGCCACTACCTCGACGCCAGAGTGTTTGCCAGTTTTGGGTACTCTAGCCAAGCTGAGTTTTGCTGAGTCAAACTGAGTTTTGGTGACCTGAGTCTTAAACTTGTTTTTTTTTTGTCTTTGCCTCTCGGCAGGAAGTCATCCTGCAAACTGGATGTTTTGGACCTTCCCCCCCCCCTTGAAGGATTCTCTGAGCATTAAACTGAGCTGAGGATTCAAACTGGTGGTATGGATCTACTTTTCCCCAAGGATTGTTTGGGCTTCTCACTGAGCAGGGGATTCATCTCCACAAGAAACCGTTCAAGTACTGCAGGAAATCTAAGTGGCAGTCAGCTCCTCCGTTCCTCAAGGTAACTCCTCAACCTGGTAAAACCCTGTCCGCCCTCCAACGAACAAGTCTATTACTGGAACAACCCACACCGACTGGATTCAACAAAAGACACCTTTTTGTGGAAACTCCCGGTTCGCCAGTGTTCAGAGCAGCACTGGACTCCTCTCTACCTACTCACAATAAACCTGTTAAACCCTCCCCTGGTCTCTCTGTTTGGTTTTCTGCATGTGGGTCAGATCTTTAGATAAAATCATGACACGGACCCACCATACTGCGACTTTTTTTAACTGATAGAAAGAAAAAAAGAATTTTATATGGAGCATTTTAAAATTGTATAGCATAAGAGTAATATCTGAAAAGACACAGATGCCAAAGTCAAAGCTTTACAGCCTGCAGTTACAGGTTGTAACAGGTTGGATGGTGTGGATGTCTCAGGGACCACGGGGGCCCAACTGGAAGGCTACAGTTTTACAGAAAGGGAAATAAAATAAAAAACAAAAAAACAATATACTATCAACCCATTACATTTTTATGAAACACGTTTTTCACATGGAAACCCCATCGGCATGTCTGTTTCCCCTTTGCTGCAGTGGACACTCCTGAGTCTGTAACATCAAAGTTAATCCTAACAAGCTGTTCCCTCTAAATATGACTTCCTGTATTCATAGGTACCTTCTGGTACTTTCTGGTAGAGGTCATGCTATTACCTCTGATGTGGTGCCGGTCTCTTCCCTGCTTCAGAAGGCCAGACCCCCTGGGTAGCAAAGCAGACGGACCATCCATTTATAGTCATTCCTAGCCCTGTGCTTCTTATGCTGGGAAGCCATCTCACAATAGAAGATAAGAGTGTGTCAAAATATAATAAAAAATGTTGTGACTATTCAGCAGAACTGAGTGGTTAATCTGCTCCATACAGTTATACCACATATTTCATCTCAGTGTGTTGAACAGGGATGGATGAAGGAATGATGTGGTTTGTGTAGGTATGATGTCATAACACCATAAAAATCAGATTATTGCTCACAAATTCGATTATATAAATGGTTGCAATTTGCCTACATCTAATTAAGCAAATAGCAAATGTTACACTTTTATTACACTTCTATCTGTACGGTCATCAAATATAAACACGTGCCACTCAGAAATGTTATGACACTGTCCCAGCTCAGGTAAAGATGCTAAGAAAAACCTCTTTCCCACCATAGCTGACTTTACAGCAGCATCCCTGCATCAACAGCCAGATCTAAAGGCTGCTGATGAACGTTAAATCTATGCTGAGCCTATGTACTGAACTACCGCTGAGATGGACAGGCAAAATCAGTTGACCTCACTTTTCCCCAAATTTATATAGCGGTACGGTACGACATGGGCTAGTACAGGTAATACGGTAGCTCAACTAAACATAACATCGTTGTTGGTTTCTTTTAACATAACCAATGGTGATGCTCCGCCAGGCTGATGGAAAGTTTTCAGAAAATATGGACAGCGAAAGTTTGGGAAACAAAGTTACAGACACAGGGATTGTTGGAAATAGACTTATTTGATTGGCTGTGAAGGTTACAGGGCAAAGACGGCCATGCCGGAACGTGATTGGCGGATGTAAAAATGATGGAAATACTGGAACGTGATTGGCTCTTTTACAGAGATGATTTATAGGATTGTGCTTTCTTGATTGGCTGTGAACCGAAATGGAAAGGATGAAATAGTGAAATGTTATTGATGCTAATAGACTCCTGTTACGCTTGGTAAACCCATTTTGACTAGACTTTAATTTCTAATGATTTAACTGCATGTGCTTTTTATTCTAATCTTCACATTGCCAAGGTGATCTTCGATGACATGAACCGGGAAAGAAAACAAACAAAACAGCAGGACAGCTTTAATGAGAGGAGGAGATAATAAATATGCATCCATTACAAAGGTAAGAAGAATGGAAAATAAATTACTTTGGACAATTTATTAGAGCATCACTGAATAGAAGGTCCAGAGAAATATGGAAAAGAGCCACAGAGGGACATTATGATCTGCTCTGCAAGGCTGAGACTGGATGACTTTATATTCCAGTATAAAATCCCTCTCTCTTCTGAGGAAACATGAGGACTAAAACTCATCAGATATTATAACCAGTCTGTGAGATATCAAAATTAACTAAGATCGAGATTTATTTGATATTTGCTTATTTTATTTAATAATCTAAGTATATGTAACCTAATCTAGAGATTTGGAATCAGTAACTAAAGACTAAATTTGAAATGTGGGTAAATTAAATGGGAATAATCTGAAATACAATTTCAGCTAAATATGTTTTCCCCTGTGAAGGACTGGAGTCCAGCCCAGGGTGGAGGCTGCCTCTCACCCGCAGACAGCTGGAGATAAACTCCGCCACCCCAGCTGAAGGACAATATGGATGGATACATAGATCTGCATATTTTTTATATCAATGGCTTTCCATAGCTTCCTCCTTCAGCGCAGACGTGGCAGCACGGTGACGTCATCACAACCTGCCGACTATTCACTGTAGAGCGCAGCATCGAGGCTAACTGGTGAGGCTAACTGGTGAGTACAGAGAGTGAAGCATTTATTAAACTTTACTGGGTGAGAAGTTGAATATTATATGGTTTGGAGAGAAACCCGTTGGTTGATAACCCGTGGGAGAAAAACGCTTAGCCTCCCAGTAACTAGCAGCTACTGGGAGCCTGAACTGGGAGACGAAGCAGCAGTTACTGGGAGACTAAGCAGTTACTGGGAGACTAAGCAACAGTTACTGGGAGACTGAAGAGCAGTTACTGGGAGACTGAGCAACAGTTACTGGGAGACTGAGCAACAGTTACTGGGAGACTGAGCAACAGTTACTGGGCTACTGAGCAACAGTTACTGGGAGACTAAGCAACAGTTACTGGGCTACTGAGCAACAGTTACTGGGAGACTAAGCAACAGTTACTGGGAGACTGAAGAGCAGTTACTGGGAGACTGAGCAACAGTTACTGGGAGAAAACAGTTACTGGGAGACTGAGCAACAGTTACTGGGAGACTGAGCAACAGTTACTGGGAGAAAACAGTTACTGGGAGACTGAGCAACAGTTACTGGGAGACTGAGCAACAGTTACTGGGAGAAAACCCCTGGGACTGGACCTCTTGTTGGGACCCGACCTGTCGTTGGGACCCATTATTGGGACCCCACCTGTTGTTGGGTCCCTTTATTGGGACCCCACCTGTCGTTGGGACCCATTATTGGGACCCCACCTGTCGTTGGGTCCCGTTGGGTCCCTTTATTGGGACCCCACCTGTCGTTGGGACCCATTATCGGGACCCCACCTGTCGTTGGGACCCATTATTGGGACCCCACCTGTCATTGGGTCCCTTTATTGGGACCCCACCTGTCGTTGGGACCCATTATTGGGACCCCACCTGTCGTTGGGTCCCTTTATTGGGACCCCACCTGTCGTTGGGTTCCTTTATTGGGACCCCACCTGTCGTTGGGACGCATTATTGGGGCCCCACCTGTTGTTGGGTCCCTTTATTGGGACCCCACCTGTCGTTGGGACCCATTATTGGGGCCCCACCTGTTGTTGGGTCCCTTTATTGGGACCCCACCTGTCGTTGGGACCCCACCTGTCGTTGGGACGCATTATCGGGACCCCACCTGTTGTTGGTTCCCTTTATCGGGACCCCACCTGTTGTTGGGACCCCACTTGTCGTTGGGACCCATTATTAGGACCCCACCTGTCGTTGGGTTCTTTTATTGGTGCCCGACCTGTCGGTGGGACCCGACCTGTCGTGGGGACCCATTATTGGGACCCGAACTGTCGTTGGGGCCCGACCTGTCGTTGGGACCTGACCTGTCGTTTGGACCCCTTTATTGGGACCCCACCTGTTTTTGGGTCCCTTTACTGGGACCCCACCTGTTGTTGGGACCCCACTTGTCGTTGGGACCCATTATTAGGACCCCACCTGTCGTTGGGTTCTTTTATTGGGACCCCACCTGTTGTTGGGACCCCACTTGTCGTTTGGACCCCTTTATTGGGACCCCATCTGTCGTTGGGTTCTTTTATTGGTGCCCGACCTGTCGGTGGGACCCGACCTGTCGTGGGGACCCATTATTGGGACCCGAACTGTCGTTGGGGCCCGACCTGTCGTTGGGACCTGACCTGTCGTTATGACCCCTTTATTGGGACCCCACCTGTTTTTGGGTCCCTTTACTGGGACCCCACCTGTTGTTGGGACCCCACTTGTCGTTGGGACCCATTATTAGGACCCCACCTGTCGTTGGGTTCTTTTATTGGGACCCCACCTGTTGTTGGGACCCCACTTGTCGTTTGGACCCCTTTATTGGGACCCCACCTGTTGTTGGGACCCCACTTGTCGTTGGGACCCATTATTAGGACCCCAACTGTCGTTGGGTTCTTTTATTGGGACCCCACCTGTTGTTGGGACCCCACTTGTCGTTGGGACCCATTATTAGGACCCCACCTGTCGTTGGGTTCTTTTATTGGGACCCCACTTGTCGTTTGGACCCCTTTATTGGGACCCCACGTGTTGTTGGGTTCTTTTATTGGGACCCCGCCTGTTGTTGGGACCCCACTTGTCGTTTCAGACCCATTATTGGGACCCCATCTGTTGTTGGGTCCCTTTATTGGGGCCCGACCTATCGTTTGGACCTGACCTAACGTTTGGACATGTTCATATCTGATAGATTCACTGCTTTTAATCTTTTTCTTCCAGGTGTGTCCAGCCACCTTCCTCTCACTGGGAACAGTTCTGTCACACCAGCCTCAGTTTCTATCCCTCCTCCATTTGTTCATCCTCTTCCTCCCTTCAGTAGCTCTTTAGCTGCTCCCAGTCCCTCTCAGTTGACTGCCTCTTCTAAAACATTCCTCACCGGTTCCAGTTTCCCATCGGTGGATTCCCCATCTTTGCCTCATCTGGCCTCCTCTGTTGGTCCACCCTTAGCAGCTGCTATGACGGCCACCTCTGGACAGCCACCAATGACAGGCTTCTCCAGGAGTGCAGGACATGACATCACACGTGGTCACGCTGGACGGACGCCTCAGACACCTCTGATGCCTACGTTCTCTAACGCCTCTCCGGTGCCAGGTTGGAGCCGCACATCGTTGTCTGGTTCAATGGCTGCATTTTATAGATCTAATTAAACAAAATGAAATGAAACTATAACTTTATTAATTAATATTTACATTGAGTCTGCATTTTATATTCATTAGGCTGTTATAAACCATTAGTCGGTTAATATATCAATTGTTCAGTTGATTGGTGGAGTAATCAAATAATAAAACAATCATTTTTTGTTGTAGCAACCTAAACTAGTAGAAATATAATTTTTTTATAATATTATTATTGAATAAGATTTCGTTGCTAAAAATGCACTAAGGTTAGAAATTCACCTTCAATCTGAAAAAAATCTTATTTTCTTACGTGCAAAATCAGATGAGAAAGAAAATATTTCAAACAAAAAGAAATGATCGAGGCATATTAATAAACGCTACATTTCACGGAAATTACACCAGACTTTCAGGCTGATGCTTAAATTCTAGTCAGTTTATTTCTATAGCACCAATTAACATCATGTCACCCCAGGGCTAACCGTTGTGGTGGAAGTGATCACACACTTGTTTGGCAACTACTTTCTGAAGAATTTTAGATAAGAAAGGAAGATTGGATATAGGTCTATAATTAACCAAGTCATCTGGTCAACCTTGAACACGATTGTAGTCTGCTCCACATCGTCCTAGTCAAAGCTCAACCACTTCCAGGTAATCCAGAAAACACGAGTCCCTTTTCTCTGTATCAACTCTTCAGCTTTAGCAGCAGCCATGCTGTGAGTAAACTGTGGAGCTACTGGGTGGAAGGAGGAAAGAGGCGGTGGAAGCAAACGCGCAGGTAAAAAAATGCAGAAGAAGAGACGTCCTCGATTTAACGATTTAGCAAAATTTCAATATATGGACTTTTAAAAGCTTGAATTAATCGTATTAATTGGATTCCTGTCCCAGCTCTAGGATGAACCCATGATGGTTAGGCTATGGCTCACAGTCAGGCTGTAGAAATAGATGGAAGTCCATGGAAAGGTCCTGCAAAGACAGCAAGACAAGTTGTTGTGTGAGAGAGTGTGTCCCTGTAGGAGGGAGGCTGGTTTCCAGCAGTCGGTTAATGAGAGGCTCGTCTCCATCATCACTGAAACCTCTGGTTTTTCTGAGACCTGGTCGTTCTACTCTGACTTCCTGAACTGTTTCTGTTTCCAGGTGTTGTGTCCAACACCATGGCTCCACATCCAGCCTTGACAACGGGACAAGATACAGGATCTCCAATAACTTTCCCAGAAGATGAGGACGACCCCAGAGCCTCTGAAGATGCTGAAGCTGCAACAGGCATCTGGGGCTTTTTTAAGGTAAACTCTCTAATCCTTCCACACTTCTGCCTTTTTTGCTTGGTGAGACTCGTCTCTCCTTTGATCCAAGTTTGCTTCTATTAGAAGATTTTAATATACGGACCAGCGTCTGCAGAAAATAGCTGCACGGAGCGCGGAAATGTTAAGGCGACAGGTTGGTTCAACGAATTATTAGCTGGACTCTCAGAAACCTGCACCAGTAGAGGTGATTCCTTCCTGCTTCCTGACTGGTTCACAGCCTCATAGACGGAGCTGTTAGTTTCCAGCACAGAGCAGAGGGTTAGTGAGGAGCGGTGAAGGAAACCATAATCATTGTTGTGATTTGTCAGAATTCAGGCAATCGCTCTGTTAGGGAAAATCCCAAAGAAAAGGGATTTATTCCAGTATTCCGTAACGCAGACTGAGCTGCTCTCTTCACCTGTCTCTGTGCTCCCTTCGTCTTTAGGGGGTAGCTGGTAACCCGGTTGTAAAGAATGTCCTGAATAAAACCAAACACTCGGTGGAGTCAATGATCACTACCCTGGATCCTGGCATGGCGCCGTACATCAGTAGGTTGAGCCGCTCACCCCTCTGCTTCCACCAGGGGGCTTCATGTTCAAAGGTCTTCACTCAGGTTTCTGCCCTTAGAGTCGGGTGGAGACATTGACATTGTGGTGGCTTCAGATAAAGACATCAATGTCCAGGCAGTCAGAGATGCCTTTCAGGAGGTGTTTGGGATGGCCACCGTCACTGGACAGCCCAGTCAGTCCAACATCGCCCCCCAACCAGTGGGCTATGCAGCTGGACTTAAGGTCAGTTTCTCTCTCTTCTAGCTTTGCTTTACAATTTTAATATTCTGAAGCAGAATGATGAAAAAGGGGTCCCTATGTCCTCCAGCAGTCTAAGCCTATAGCAGCAGAACTATAGAGATAGATCAGGATAACCTGAGCCACTCTAACTAGAAGCTTTATCAAAAAGGAAAGTTTTAAGCCTAGCCTTAAAGTAGCATTCTTTAAAGGCTTTATCTTCTGTAATAAAACAGCAGCGTTTAGTTACATTACATTTCAGAAAGGACCCGGGGTTTTGAATGGAAGTTCAGCAAATGTCTCTTTGTTAAAGTAGAACATTGCTATTTTTAATCACTGATGTAGAGTTTGCTCCACAGACTGTTGTTAGCGTTTAAAGCTGAAGGAGCGTATCTATATCTCTGCAGGGGGCTCAGGAACGGATTGACAGCTTGCGTCGGACTGGAGTCGTCCACGAGAAGCAGCCTGTTGTCGCCTTGGAAAGCTTCATAGCTGAACTCTTTCCAGAGAAGTATGAAAACACCCAACAGAAATCATCCCAACAGCCCAAACGATAGTCACAGCACAGAGGAGGGCTAACCAAGTTCCATTTGCTTTTTTTGTGTCCTTTTTTTAACCAATGTTGAATTTACAATTTAAAATTTGTTTTTCTCTGCACCAACCAACAGCATGTAGATGTTTCCCTTCAGGTTTGATGAAAGCTTGCTTTTCGTGTCCAAAACTTAAAACCAGTTTCTGCCACATAAGGTGCTGGAAACAGAGAACCAGAACCTAGTCTGGACAGAAACCAGTGCAGTGAGAGGCGGCCATACGCCTCACCTGGCAGAATCATTCATGTCTTTAATGCTTTGATTCATGCCGGTTAAAATATGTTGCTCTGCATTCAGAATATTCTCTCTCCTCACCTCAGTCAGCTTCCGCCTCCTGCTGTTTGAGTTAAATTGAGCTGCAATCAGCTTTTAAGGATTAATCAATTGTCACACTTAGTAATTATTCATATTTAATTATCTTTGTCCTAATGTTCTAATGATAAGTTATACTGCATCATCAGGCTAAATAATTTGCACTGCTAACTGAATTCTAGCTGCTGCTATTTAGTAGATCAGCTTCTTGTTTCTGTTGTCCTTTGAGTCGATCAGGAGGAATTAGTTTCATATTTAAAGAGCAACACTGCATGATGTGGACATTTTAGTTTCATTTTAGAGCAGCTTCCCCTGCTTAATATTTAAATAGGAACAACGCCTAAATCTTTGTGAAAATAAAACCTTGATGAAAACATCAGTGGAGCAAAAATGATCAAATTCCAGTCAGATCCAAACTGAAATGTTCCTCGTTCTGATCGACTGGAAAAAGGAAAACCTTTCATGAAGAGGGTCAGACATAAAACTTTATCCACCTCTAGACAATATACCCAACAGTAGACTGTTTTTAATAAGACCACTGATGTTAAAACAAAAGCTGCACACCAGACATGGTGGATTCCACTACACATCCAGTATATCCACAAACTAACAGTTTAGCTCCTGTCACATCCTGCTGATTTCTCCAGCGCCTGCCTGATTTCCCAGAATCTCCTAAACTCTGGCAGACGCTGAACTTTCTATGGATTCTTTCTATTGTGGGCATAAACATAGAGGATTCATAACGAGTCCAGAACTTCTGTCCAACGACAGCCTAACTTCTGCATGACGCACGGCAGCGTAATGCCCAGGAAATGATGAGTCCTGAGGGGGGCAGCGATGCACCTCAAGGCGCCGGGCTGCAGAAAAAGATGTCTTGAACTTGAACCGAGCCATCAGATCAGTGAAGCAGAACCACAGCAAGACCTGCTGTGACCCAAACAACACCTCTGATGTCATCAGTCTAAGCCCCTCCCCTTAGGGGACTGCGTCCCCAGGTTCACCACCAATCACATGGTGAAGTTTGCAGATGACACCATGGTGGTAGGCCTCATCATCATGGATGACCTGTCGGGGAGCGGGGGCCTGTCGGGGAGGGGGGGCCTGTCGGGGAGCGGGGGCCTGTCGGGGAGCCCCGGCAGAGTGGGGGCCTGATGGGGAGCGGGGGCCTGTCGGGGAGCGCCGGCAGAGTGGGGGCCTGTCGGGGAGCGCCGGCAGAGCGAGGGCCTGTCGGGGAGCGGGGCCTGATGGGGAGCGGGGGCCTGTCGGGGAGCCCCGGCAGAGCAGGGGCCTGATGGGGAGCGGGGGCCTGTCGGGGAGCGCCGGCAGAGCGAGGGCCTGTCGGGGGGCCAAGCTGCAGCAGATGAGTGTCTGTGTGGGAAACAGGGGAGGCCCCACATTAGCATAGTGACATCATCATATATAACCATAAATTCACATTAATGAATAATGAAAGCAAAGTTTATTCCATTTGGAAGCGCCCGATGCTTCAACATGTGGACGATGTCGGCATTCAGAGATGTTTGATGTGTTTCAGGTGGTTTGATCTTTGCTGTTTGATGTTGGACGATCCTGCTCACGCCATCTGCTTGGAGGTCTTCACTCAGGCCACTCCTCTGGCTCTGGATCACGTTCAGCAGGTAACAACTGTGCTTTGCCCATCAGACAGCAAGAAAATCTGAAGAAAATGTTCCAGATGTTTCCTTTAACGTCTCCAGTGATTTAATAACTCCATCCAAACAATAAGTTAGTTTCATTGTTAATTTTTAACATTTGTTGAAGTAAAACAAGCATCATGTTTTCTATTATGTCTCATGGATTTCCAGCTAAGCTCTAAATGACTCATTTCATCCTTTCCTTCCTGAGGAACCAAGTTCAGTTCAGCTCCTTCTATCAGTTTGTGACACAGACCTTATTTTGGACACCAGAACAATGTGATGCCCTCCAGTAACAACCCTGCTTAACCAGAACATAATGAGACCACTGAAGAAGAAGAATGCAGCATGCTTGTAGCGACAGTGGAGAGGAAAACTCCAGCAGAAGAAGGCCCAGTGTGAGTGGCCATCTGCTGAGGCCGACTAAGGAGACAGAAGCAGATATAGAAAAAGAAGCATAGAAGCTCTGATCTATAAACACTCTGAGCCAGTTTTAGTGTCAGAGGATGAAAGAGAGAAGAGAAATCCGTCGGTGTTCACCTGGACAACAACCTGGAGACACAGCTGAAGACGTCTGCAAGAGGGGACAGAGCAGACTGGACTTCTAGAGGAAGCTCAGAGGCTGCAGATCTATCAGTCTGCTGTGGAGAGTCTAATCTCTGCCTCCATCATCATCATCATCAGAGCTAATGACTGAAAGAAGCTCAAGCAGCTGATAAAGAAGGCCGGCTCTGTGTGCTTAACGAGAGCGCCTGACCAAATTACTTCGTTTTGGGATTCTTCTGCGCCCCTCCCAGCGGACTCATGCAGACAGAGTTTCTGCACCGAACACCTAGGAAAACTGGTAACCACTCGGACGGATCCGCACGGAAAACATGGTGAGCAGCGGCAGCTCCTGCTGGCGAGGGTTCGCAGATGTAAATATCTAGAGCCGTCCTGTGATTTAGCTCATAAATATCAGCGCTATCAACAGATGGTTAAAAACTCTAAGAAAGAAACGACTGTTTCTGTCCAATGGCAGGAAGAGTTCCTGCGTCCAGCTATGCTCCGCCCACAGAACTACGGCCCGGTTTTTACCAACTGAAAGAAGAGCTTGGAAAGTCTGCTGCTGCAGAACTACAGCCATGGCCAAAAGTATTGAGAATGATTCAAATATAATTTCCCCTGATCTGCTGCCCTCTGGTGTTCATGTCAGATGTTGCATCATATACAGAAATACAATAGCATCATATTCTGAGTAACCAAAGCTTTTAATGACAGAATGAGTTAATGCAGGGAGTCAATATTTGCAGGGTTGACCCCTCTTCTTCTCCCTGGCTGCTGTCAATCAACTTCTGGACCAAATCCTGACTGATAGCGTCCATTCTGCTCAATCAATGCTTGCATTTGGTCAGAATTCTGTTGATGATTGACCACAAGTTTTCAGTGGGATTAAGATGAGGGGAGTTTCCAGGTCATGGACCCAACATCTCTCTGTTTTGTTCCCTGAGCCAGTTAGATATCAGCTTTGCTTTATGGCGAGGTGCTCCATCATGCTGGAAAAGGCATCGTTCATCACCAAACTGCTCTGGGACGGTTGGGAGAAGTTGCTCTCGGAGGACATTCTGGTTCCATTCTGTATTCACGGCTGTGTTTTTAGGTCAGACTGGGAGAGAGCCGACTCCCTTGGCTGAGAAGCAACCCCACACATGAATGGTTTCAGGATGCTTTACAGTCGGCAGGAGACCAGACTGGTGGTAGCGCTCACCTGGTCTTCTCCCAACCAGCTGTTTTCCAGATGTCCCAAACAATGGGAAAGGGGATTGATGAGAGAAAATAACTTTCCTCCAGTCCTCAGCAGTCCACTCCCTGCACCTTTAGCAGGATACCAGTCTGTCCCTGATGGTTTTCCTGGAGAGAAGTGGCTTCTTTGCTGCCCTCTTCAGACCAGGCCTTGCTCCAAGAGTCTCCGCCTCACAGTGCAGATGCTCTCACACCTGCCTGCTGCCATTCCTGAGCAAGCTCTGCACCGCTGGTAGCCCCATCCCGCAGCTGAAACACTTTTAAGAGACGGTCCTGGCACTCGCTGGTCTTTCTTGGCGCCCTGGAGCCTTTTAGGCAGCAATGGAACCTCCTTGAAGTTCTTGATGATGCCATAGATTGCTGACTGAGGTGCAATCTCTCTAGCTGCCATTCTCTTTCCTGTTCGGCCATTTTTGTGCAGTGCAATGATGACTGCAGGTGTTTCTTTAGAGATAACCATGGTTCCCAGCAGAGAACCAATGATGCCAAGCAGCAGCCTCTGTTTAAAGTGTCCAGTGGCGTCATTCTGACTGAATCCTGACAGACTGATCTGCAGCCCTGTCCTCATCACCACCCACACCTGTTAATGGACCAATCACTGAAGCCATGGTAGCTGCTCCTTTAAGGCAGGGCTGCAGTGACCATGAAATGTGTTTTGGGGATAAAGTTTATTTTCTAGGCAAATATTGACTTTGCAATTAATTGCTGTTACGCTGATCACTCTTTAGAACATTCTAGAGTTTATGCAAATAGCTGTTATAAAAACTGAAGCAGTAGACTTTGGAAATATTAACATTTGAATCATTCTTAAAACTTCTGGCAGGACTGTACAGGCCCGACTAGAAGCTCTGCTTCAGCAGGAAAAGGATGAAAAAAGCTGTGATTCACACCTTCCTAACAATGAGCACGTTTCCCTGAGCCTGACCTCATCAAGGTTCAGTAACATCCACTCCGACTGTAGAGATTTCACAGAGCCTCATTGGACCGGACAGTACCGCTTCAGTTTGCATGTTTTCTAAACCATGTTTTTGGCCGCTCTGTAAAGCCTGGAACTCGGCACTAATTCAGACATTTTGAATGGAAAAAGCTTCCAGGATGGGAAGAGAAACATCTTCAAACTTGGAAACAAAGTCCAGTGGATTGTTTTTGAGACTCTTCCCCAGCATCCTGTGAGGAACCACAGTGCCGGCATTATTAGACCTCCACTGTTGACCCCTGCATTTTATTAGAGCGTCTGGAAAACTGGGTCAGTCTTTCTGGTCTGGAAGCACAGGGACCTTTATGTGTCAGTGGGTAACTTTACACCAGAGCCCACAGAAATCACATGTGGTGTTCCCCAAGGCTCCATCTCAGGGCCCCTCCTATTCATCAACCTGCTCCCACTACCGTGCGTTACCATGGCACCATGTGGGTAAATCAGAGAAGAAATCAACCCTTGAATATTCTGCCTGAATAACTTCCCCTCCGACGGACTCAGAACAGCTACTGAGGACTGATGGATCTTCTTTAGTGTCAAACACGGCAGCATGTTGTCCAAAGTAATCAAGTTAATAATTGTTGTTTATTTTGACAGGTAAGATGTTGCTGGTTACTTTATTTCGTTTTCTGTTGTGATTTGAGTTTTTAACTTTTGGATAGAAATAAATGTTGCTGTATTGAAATAGTTTTGGATGCTTTGTTTTATAGAAAGTTTACCTCTTAAAAATGTTTTGCTCGACTAACAACACGTGATTTGGTATAAAGCTCAAAGTCACTAGCATAGACCTCTGGGTTTTTGTTCCTACAGGCTCAGTCCCGGACCCCTCCTGACTACAGCCTGCGTTGGTCCGGTCTTGCTGTGACGGTGGGGGAGGTCCTGGAGCACGGTCTGCCCAACATTAACAGGACAGACTGGCATCAGTCTGTGACGGGGTTGAGCCAACGTCACATGATCCAAAGCGCGGCCAAAGCTCTGGCTGGAATCTACAAACAGAAACTTCCTTCCTGGATGGAATGAGGCTGATGAAGATAACCGCTTACGTTCCTCTCTTTGTTTTAGATCCATTGCTTTGTGCCAACAGACATTATCTCAGTTAATTTTTATGATTTCAACTCAGTCTTTTGTTGAAGTATTGTGCTTTGAAAAAGTAAACAATTGACAATCAGTATGTATTCTAGATGGGTCACTGTCTAGTATTTTTAAAGCATAGTACCAGTTTTCTGACGCTGTCTGCCATGTAAATAAAAATGCAAACCCTTACAATGATGTTCATAAGTTGATGAATTGAAAATAAATGTACGTTTTCCCATTTTCCCCTAACGGTTGTTTTCTGACATTCAACATAGTCTGGAGTTTTCTTCTGTGCACTGAAATGTGCTTTCATGTACGATCTGGTGGAGCCAACAGAATTGACAGAGACTTGCCTTTCAGTTGAAGCCTGTTTATGGTGGGATGATCCAAATGAACACAGGCATGTTGCATTACCATATTCAATGTTTGGGAAATCAGGAAAACTGACTTTTCCGTTTCACAAAGACCGTTTCCTCCTCCTCTGTTTCTGTTGCCATAGTAACATCCTCCCAGCGCTAACCTGGGCAGCAGCAGGTTTCCTTCAGTAAACTCGGTGTCCTCTGTCTCTGCTCTGCTTACAGCCAATCACGCTGCTTTATTTCCTGATTTAGGCAAATTTCTGTTGTAGTTTTGTGCATTAATAAATCCCTAGGTCTGTTAGACACATTAGGTTTTAAAAACAAACATTGCATGTCCGTTTGACGAGGATCTTGTTAAAGAATGGTCGGCACTTTTTCACAGAGAATTAAATATTTATAGGGAGAGCATTCTACAACTAAGTGACGGGGGAAAGGAATTATTTTAGGATTAGGATTCACTCGATATCAACCTACTGAGCCTACTGGCCCAATCTGAAGCCATTCTATGGGCCTGATAGCTGCTAATAACGGCCATTTATTGGGATGATGAAATCTGCAAACAGCCACTTAGTATTTACTGTGTACTGTTAGAACCTTTTTATCCATCTTCACCTGCTGACAGAAGATTTCACATAATAGATACATTGATCTACTAGCGTTCAAGAAATAAACTCACATTTTCACAGTAAAAACAGATATGGCAAGCCATTTTAATATGTATTAGTTTCATGTATTGCTGATCTCTGAAAAGACATTTTTTTTTTGTCAAATGGACTCTTTCGGTTCCAATGGCGGCCCAGGCGTGATGCCCATTAGTTCTGAGCTCCGTCTCAATAGTTTGATAGTACATAAAATTCCAGCTTATATGGACTCCCAAAAATTCCCAAGGAAGGAGCTCCACTCAGGCCCATTGTCAGCAGCATTAACTCAGTAACAGACAACATTGCTAAACAGCTTATTAATATCTTAGTTTCCTTGGTGGGGAACACACCACATCACATAGAAAACTCCAGAGACTTTGCTAACAAAGTCAAACATTTAAGGATGGCACCAGGAGAAACCCTGGTATGGTTTGATGTTATTCTTAATGTTTTTCTCATGCATTGGATGCCCTAAAATTTAGTTATGTTGGACAGAAAAAAATTTGAATTAAAACAATTTTTCCTTGTATGCAGACACGATGTGCTACAGTCCGTGTGCCATGAATACATTCTCTGTTCAGTGGATCATTTTGCTATCAACACTATTTTATATAATTTCTCACAAAACATTAAGAATATGTTTCAAAGTTTCCTTTTTTGTTCATATTTCAATCCTTTTTCTCATCAATATGCCAGAGTTTAGGGTGATGCATGCTGCAGCGACAGGGAGGTCATTCTCAGCAGGCAGGTATTTCAGGAATAACTCCAGTGTCGTGCAAAGGTAGGGATCCCTGCCAGAAATGGTGTCCCCCTCGCCGGGAGCAGGAGCTGATGGAGTTCACTCCACCTCGGTTCCATAAGGGCCGTACAACAAAGGATAAAGTAATCTTTCTGCTGGGTGTAGCCTATAATATGTATACGTACGCTCCATTTAATATTTTATTTTTATTATAAGAATGTTTGACAACAGTTTTCAATTAGTTTTAAGGAACATGTGGAAACGAACCAGGAGGCGTTTGACTTGATGCTTAACCAGACTCTTGGATGGTCTGGTGTTGGACTGAGGGTGGACAGGCAGGCTTATAGGTCCTGTAAGGAGTCACCGGAGAGGAGATGAAGGAAACGGACCTGATCCTGGAGAGCGTCCGGTCTGGTTCTGTGGAGGACGAGAGCAAGGAGAGGTTAGAGGAGGCCCAGGGAGCTTAGAACGCTAACAGAGCTGACTGGCAGCTTACTCCAGGAACCTGCTCCGTTATAAAGCTCCCCACTGATTGCTGAGTAACAGCGGTGGAAAATTAACCCATTTTCTATGTTTCCATGGCGATCATGTGTTGCGCTGTTACAGCCCACAATACAGCAGCGGTTTACCATGGTTGAAACCAAGTTAAGGTGAAATTAATCAAATTAAAACACGGCTGAGAGGGAGTACAGTACGCGGTAGTCATAGGCAGTAGTCTGAGCAGCGGGAAAAGAGGCATTCAAGATGGCGGCGATGCAAAGTGCCTATGTCATGACGACCAAGCCCTATATGAACAATTAAATACTGTAAAGTGTTTTAACCATATCAAACTGGAGAATAAATAACCAATATGCAGCTATGGACATTTTTCCAGTAATTTGAAAATAGCAGCAACATCAGAGATGTGCAGAATGACAGCAGCAGGTTATTTAACTGACTAAGGTTTCTATCATTACATTTGATTTGATTGGTTCCTGCTGCCGCTGGTTGAAACCTTTACTCCACTCTGGAATAAATCAGTCTTTGTTCACTTTATAATAAAAAAGAAATAAATAAACTGTTTTGAAAACTTCAGTATTCTCCTGCTTTGCCTGTCAACTTTCACGGTTGCTAAGCAACAGAGCATACAGCGGTAAAACCCGCCGAAGGGTAGACCTGTTCGAATTCACACTTCCGGTCTCCTTATTTTCAAGGACTTGGAAGGATCCAGTCTAGGTAGGAGGTAGGAGGTAGGAGTAGGTGGAGGATGCAGCCCAGGATTTTGAACAGAGCCATTTTTTCAGTTTTGTTATCAATCAGTTAAAACTTCATGGGTCATTAGCCACGCTAACGCTACAGACTCACACTCATAGATATCCATAATAAAGGCTAGATGTCTTACGGCGGAGTCTCAAACGTCATCACCGGCGGCCATCTTGCCTGAAGCAGGCTTTCTGGTGTGCTCTGTGGTACCTAATGTAAGGTGAGTGATGAGCACGAACACAAATACTCTTACCTCACTGAATTCTGACGGATTTACAAACAGTTTGGTTTCTTACAAACATTATGAACATGGCTATAAATCTTGATGCTTGAACATGTCGAAATTGCAGATTTTCTTGTCGAAAAATGACTTAATCGCGCAGCATAGTTGTGCATCATAGGTTTTACTGACACCAATAACGATTGTATGACAATTAATCTTTGGTGTAAATTACAATCTTTGTGGATGTGGTCATAGTTATTAGTTGGCTAATAACAATAATCTGAGTGTTGTTGTATTTTCATTATTAGCCTAACGTTAGCTGGCTAATAACAAGAAGCTGCGAAGTGAGACCTAACGTTAGTAAGTTAGCAGCTAACGTTACAGTTTAGCTAGCTGCTAACGTTAACCGGCAACTTTACATCAGCGAAGGAGGCAGAATTTAACATGATTTCCAATCGATTTGGTTTGTCAACACATCTTACATTATGTAACAGGAATTTGCTGGGTTTATTAAAAGGAAGATGCCAGACTTTTGCTCTGACATAATAGTTTTACAAGATTGTTGTTGACTCAAAGCTTTTATAAGTTTGTATTAGTTTCATTTGGACGACTTAAAGATGGTGTTGTGCCAAACATTTTAAACTTTCCAGCTCATCTTCAAAGGGCATGTGTATCATTGAAATTTAATCACATATTGATATACCAATCTTATACAGTGAATTGTTGTTGGTCACTTTTGTTTTTGTTTCTGCAGGTTATATAAAGTGTAAGCAGGAGGAGAAAATCTTCCATCCCCGTTTGCTGACATTCCTGCGCTAATACAGGACCACAGCTACCTTCCTGTCCGCTTTGATGGCCTTGTGGACAACGCTCTCTTGTACATTATACAGAAGCTCAATAAAACCTTCCTTTTCAAAGGGCATTAGCCAAGCTATGTTTTTTGGGTCATTTTTTAAATCTCTGTCTTCCATGTGTATACCATCACAGTAGTGTAGGTGGGGATTTCAACATGCTACATCTATATATACTTGTGAAGGGGACTATTGTACCAATTTTAATAGAATAAATAAATAAATGTCACTTTTATAATGGTTTAAAAATAGGAACTTTTGTGTAATTACCCCTAATATATAATCCAAATAGTCTACATGAAACTTCAAAGTGTTACCTTTAATTTGAAACCTGGATTATGATTCTACACCAAGAGGTTGCCACACAATAAGCCTTTTTTGTCAGTATTTCATATTTTATTATAAAAATAATATTCATATTATAAAAGTATGTATGTAAATAAAAATAAATTAGGACTGGGAAATAATTAATCACACCCAAATAAAAGTGTTTATATATATACATATTTATATACATATACATATTTATATATATATATATATATATATATATATATATATATATATATATATATATATATATATATATATATATATATATAGGTATCTATATCTATATAGGTATCTATATAGATATCTATATCTATCTATATAGATATATATCTATATAGATATATCTATATATATATATATATATATATCATGTTGCCATTCAGTACACTGAGTTTTAATAGCATATAGTGATTTAACATAAATACCTTGTGCGTGTGTATATTTATTGCACATGTATGTTCTATTCAATGTTCTTTTCATATGAAATTCCATGGTTATAATTATTCATAAGTGACAGTGTCATAACTACATGTCTGACTTTTGTTTAACAAACCAAACAGTCCAAGAATCGTTAGACAATTGAGAAAGTTATGGTTATTTAAGTACATGCGCCTTTAAAACACAATGTTACGAATGAGCGAGCTGCCTGTGGCAAGATGGCCGCCACGTGCGGACGTCGAGCCCCATTGGCCAGCAGCGCGGACGAGACATCTAGCCTTTATTATGGATATCTATGCTCACACTGACGCTGCATTGTTATTATCGTTGTCTTGGAAACCACAACGATTTACATCATGAGGGAACGTTCAGCCAATCATGTAGCGTAACGTCACTGGCAGGAAGCAGGACCCCGAGAAGCATCCCGCTGCAGCCTAACCCCAGCAGATCTGGGAGCTACAGCGGCCGCTAGGAGGCAGGCTTGTTACCCCTTGAAGAAGAAGAAGAAGAAGACTGTTACCATGGTAACGTCCACACCGCTGGGCTGCTATGCATTAGCTTGTGTGTGTTTCTACCTCTAAGGAGCAGCAGGAGGAGATCAAGGTAAGGGGGGCTGACTGGACCGGACCGGACCGGACTGGACCGGGCGTTCGAACCGAACCATCAGCTCCGGGTCCGGAGCCAGCGGGGGACTGAGCGACCGAACCCGCCCCGGTGGCTGTAAGCTTCCACCCGCCTGCCGCAGCGGGCAAACGGGCCGCGGCTACCATCAGCTCCGGCTGGGCCCTGGTGGCCCCGGCTGGGCCCTGGTGGCCCCTGATGGCCCTGGTGGCCCCGCAGCCGATGGTTCGGTTGTGCTGCTCTGTGGGAGACCATAATCCGGAGTATTTTCAGGTGTGAGCATCAGACCTCAGTCTATGAAGAACAGCAGTTTGGTTAAAGATGGAGGATGTGACGCCTAAAATAAATGAGTTAAAATCTTGGATCAAACTCTGAAGATTCTTTGGTTTTTTATTCCAAGGTTCAACAAAACTGGAGGATTATAATTTATTCTGGGAGTGAATTTAAATGTAGACAAACTGTTAAACTAATCCTCCTGTCCTGGAAAATTCATTTCAAACCTTTAGAGTCAGACTGTAATAAATGACATAGAGATAATTTATCTTTTTCACCTTTTGGCCTCTCATCCAATAAACCCACAATTAGCTGCTCTGTCAACATTTTATTAGAAACTGTTTTAATTACCTTTACCCTGAAAAACAAAATAAAAATAGCATCCTACAAAAACTGGATAAAAGTTCAATAACCAAACTAAGAACAATGTGTTTAACTCTCCCATTTGCCCCAAATTAATGAACATTTATTCCTCTAGAGAATAAGGGAGTCTTGGCTTTGATGATGAGACAGAAACTGCAGAGCTGCTGTTCTTCTGCTGCTCAGTGATGCAAACGTTTCCATAAACGGATTAAACATTTACATTTATCATTAAACATTTATCTTCATTCCAACATTTATCTGCAGAGACGACGTCGCTCTAATATTGCCAGTAAAGCTGATTCAATTCAATTCAATTCAGTTTATTTATATAGCGCCAAATTCACAACACATGTCATCTCAAGGCACTTTACAGTTCAACCAGATCATACAGTCAAATTGATACAAAGTTTTCTATCTAAGGAAAACCAGTTGATTGCATTGACTCATTGACTCAAATACAATCCCTCACACGAAGCATGCTTGTAGCGACAGTGGAGAGGAAAAACTCCCTTTTAACAGGAAGAAACCTCCAGCAGAACCAGGCTCAGTGTGAGCGGCCATCTGCTGAGGCCCACTGGGGTTCAAGGAGACAGAAGCAGAGATACAAGAAGCAGAGATACAAAAAGCAGCTGTAAAAGGCGGCCCCGTCCAGGAAACACACAGCCAGGCAGACGAGCTCCAAGGCAGCTCCCATGCCAGAGGATGAAGAGAGCACATCCACCCAGCCACGGCCAGAGAAACAGGACCACACTGGAAAACAGGCCGATCTCCAACATCTATAAACAAGGGTGTTGATGGAAGCAGCACAGCTGATGTTTCTTTCCTGGATGACGTCACAGCCAAACAGGAACAGACGAGGCAAAGCTACTCTGAGGAAAAGCAGAGAGAGCAGAAGGTTAGAGATTGAACAAACAGATTCTGCAGAATAGGAGAATAGAGAGAGAATGAAGCAGAATGATGAAATGGGGGTCCCTATGTCCTCCAAAAGTCTAAGCCTATAGCAGCATAACTATAGAGAGAGAGCTCAGGATAACCTGAGCCACCCTAACTATAAGCTTTATCAAAAAGGAAAGTTTTAAGCCTAGTCTTAAAAGTAGACAGAGTGTCTGCCTCACGGACTAAAACTGGTAGTTGGTTCCACAGGAGAGGAGCCTGATAACTAAAAGATCTGCCTCCCATTCTACTTTTAGAAATTCTAGGAACCACTAGTAAACCTGCAGATTGAGAGCGAAGTGCTCTGTTAGGAACATAAGGAACAATCAGATCTCTGATATAAGATGGAGCTTGGCCATTTAAGGCTTTATATGTGAGAAGGAGGATTTTAAATTCTATTCTTGATTTAACAGGAAGCCAATGAAGAGAAGCCAGGATAGGAGAGATATGATCTCTCTTTTTAATTTTCATCAGAACTCTGGCTGCAGCATTTTGGATCAGCTGAAGGCTTTTAACTACAGTTTGTGGACTTCCTGATAGTAAAGAATTACAATAGTCCAGCCTTGAAGTAACAAATGCATGGACTAGTTTCTCAGCATCACCCCTGGACAGGAGATTTCTAATTTTTGCAATGTTCCTCAGATGAAAGAAGGAAATTCTAGAAACCTCTTTGATCTGGGATTTAAATGACAGGTCCTGATCAAAAACAACACCAAGATTTTTTACTTTATTATCTGAAATCAGTTTAATCCCATCCAAATGAAGTGACTGGCTAATCAGCTTCTTTTTCAGAGACTCTGGTCCAAAGACTATAACTTCTGTTTTGTCTGCATTCAGAAGCAGAAAGTTAAGAGTCATCCAGGTTTTTATGTCTTCAAGACATGCTTGTAATCTATGTAATGGGTTAGCTTCATCTGGATTTATAGACAGATATAGCTGGGTATCATCAGCATAACAGTGGAAATTAATCCCATGCTGTCTAATAACTCTACCAATTGGGAGCATGTATAAAGTAAAGAGAATTGGTCCTAGCACTGACCCCTGTGGTACTCCACAGGTAACCTTTGAGTGTGTTGAAGATCTATCATTAACATAAACAAACTGAATTCGATCAGATAGATAAGATTTAAACCAGTCTAGTGCTGTTCCTTTAATTCCAACAAAATATTCAAGTCTTTCTAAAAGAATATTATGGTCAACTGTATCAAATGCAGCACTAAGATCCAACAGGACGAGCACAGATACAAGTCCATTATCTGAGGCCATGAGAATATCATTAGTGACTTTCACCAGAGCTGTTTCAGTGCTATGATGAGCTCTAAAGCCAGACTGAAACTCTTCAAAAAGTTCATTATGGTGGAAGTGATCGCAAACTTGTTTGGCAACTACTTTCTCAAGAATTTTGGATAAGAAAGGAAGATTGGATATAGGTCTATAATTAACCAAGTCATCTGGGTCAAGAGACGGTTTCTTAAGCAGAGGTTTAATTACAGCAACCTTAAAAGCTTTAGGTACATATCCCTGTAACAGAGATAGATTAATCACATCTAAAATGGAGGAGGAGATCAAAGGGAATACCTCCTTAAATAACCTGGTTGGAACTGGATCTAACATACAAGTTGAAGGCTTAGATGAAGACAATAATTTTGCTAATTCAGAAAGTTCAACTGGATCAAAGCAGTCTAAACCCAGTTCAGATTCCATGACTACCTCAGGTACAATCGCGGATAGAGGAGTGCTTATGATCTTATTTTTAATAACATCAATCTTATTTATAAAGAATCCCATAAAATCATTGCTGTTAAGAGCAGGTGGAATGGACGGTTCAACAGAGCTATGGCTCTGGGTGAGTTTGGCAACTGTATTAAAAAGAAATCTAGGATTATTCTTATTCTCCTCTATTAATGAGGAGAAGTATGCTGCTCTTGCTTTACAAAGGGTCCTCTTATACAGCAGTAAACCATTTTTCCAGACTAGGAAGGACTCCTGCAGGCCTGTGGAGCGATATTTTCTCTCCAGTTTCCTAGCATTTTGCTTCAAAGTACGCAGCTCTGCATTAAACCAAGGAGCAAGCTTTCTATTTTTAACGGTTTTCATTTTCAAAGGAGCTGCGTTGTCTAAGGCAGTACGCAGAGAACTAGCAACCCCATCAACAAAATCATCAACCTGTGAAGGGGAATAAGCTATACTTTTGCACTCTGCAGCACTGTTTAGCGACACAGAGGAGAGAGAAAGTGAAGCCGATTCTTTAAAATTTATAACTGCACTATCTGATAAAGATCTACTAAAATTGAACCTTCTTTTGGGGGAGGAGAACTCTGTTAAAGTAATCCTGAAGGTTATTAGAAAGTGGTCAGAGAGGACAGGGTTGTGAGGAAATACTGTTATTTCTTCACATTCTATGCCGTATGTCAGCACAAGATCCAAAGTATGAAGATGAGAATGTGTGGGACTATTCACATTTTGAACAAAGCCAATAGTGTCTAAGATAGCATCAAAGGCCGCTCTTAAGCTATCGCCCTCAATGTCAGCATGGATGTTAAAATCTCCCACTATGATGACCCTGTCAGTATTTAATACCAAATCAGAAAGGAACTCTGAAAACTCATCTAAAAATTCAGAGTAAGGACCTGGCGGACTATACAAAGTTACAAGAAGAAGAGGTTTTCTTGCCTTGAAATTTGGATGAGGGAAATTAAGGGTTAAATGTTCAAAAGAGTTGTAGGTATTAACTGTTTTGGGAGTAATCAGTAAGTCAGACTGGAAGATTGTTGCTACTCCTCCTCCTCGCCCAGAACTTCTGGGTATGTGAAAATTTAAATAGCTTGAAGGAGTTGCCTCGTTTATGCTCACATAATCCTCTTGCTGCAGCCAGGTTTCTGTAAGGCAAAACAAGTCAATGTGATTATCACAAATCAAGTCATTAACTAGCAGACTTTTAGAGGAAAGCGATCTTATGTTAAACAGACCGCATTTAATTGTTTTAACTTTTTCCCCAATTGGAGTTATTTTGATTTTAATTAGATTATCATGATTTACTTCTTTGGGAATCTTTGCTAATTTATTAGATTTTGGTCGTGGGCAAGACACTGTCTGGATGGAGTAAAGAGTGGGTAACAGTAGAGAAGCTGCAGAGATGTGTGTTAAACTACAACTCTGCTTCCTGGTCTGCACCCTGGGTGGTCAGGGTTTTGGAGGACTAATAAATGTGGCCAGATTCCTAGAAAGAAGAGCTGCACCATCCAAAGTGGGATGGATGCCGTCTCTCCGAATCAGACCAGGCTTTCCCCAAAAGGATTGCCAATTATTAATGTAGCCCACGTTGTTTTCAGGACACCACCTAGACAACCAGCAGTTGAATGACGACATGCGGCCAAACATGTCATCACTGGTCAGATCAGGGAGGGGACCAGAGAAAATCCCACATTTTTTTGGCAAACTTACACACCGAAGCAACACTAATTTTAGTGACCTCCGATCGGCGTAACCGGGTGTCATTACCACCAGCGTGAATAACAATCTTACTGTATTTAACCTTATCCTTAGCCAGTAGTTTCAGGTAGGATTTGATGTCGCCCGTTCTGGCCCCCGGCAAACATTTGACTATGGTCCCTGGTGTCTCTAATGCCACGTTTCTGACTATGGAGCTGCCAATCACCAGAGTGGGCTTCTCAGTGGGTGTGTCACTGAGTGGGGAAAACCGGTTAGAAACGTGAACGGGTTGGTGGTGACCAGTGGGCAGAGATCCATGACTACGCTTTCTGCGTACAGTTACCCAATCGCCTGGCTGCTCAGGCACTTTTGGAGGACAGCTACGTGGGGGGCCTACTTTAACTCCTGGATGTTCAACAGCCTGAAGCCTGGATTCTAACTCTGACACCCTCGCCTCCAAAGCTACAAAAATACTACACTTATTACACATCCCATTATCACTAAAGGAGGCAGAGGAATAACTGAACATCTGACACAGAGAGCAGGAGAGAGGAGAGGAAGAAGGAAGAGTTGGAAAAGAGTCAAGGGAGGGAGAGAGAGAAGCCATAGCAATGCTAAGCTAGCGCTAGCCTAGGCTAGCTACTCCTTGCTATCAGAAATAAAACCGTGTGAAACTGACAAGTGCTCAGTAGAAAAGTGCAGCAGAAGGTGCTATGTTTTAAACTAGTCAGTTAGAGTTACTTAGATACAGAGATATCACAGAGAAAATAACTTAACGTCAGATGGAGTTCCTCCCGGACAGCTGCAGCAGCTGCACACTCAGTTGATGAGCTCTGCACTAAGCTACGTTTTACAGTCATTAATGTGCAATTCCCAAATCATCTCCCAGACTTGTTGTTTTCTTAAATTAGTTTAATATTTATATAAAATCATTAAAGATTCAGAAAAGTCCTAAAGCACAAATAATCTCTGATTTCCTAAAACTCTACGGAAGGAAACAGCTAAACAAAGACTGAATTCTCCCCTCATGTTAAACTTTCTTATTTTATAACCTTGTTTTTATTTTATAAGTATATTTTTTATTTATTTGGTTTCATGTAGTTGAAAGTTATAACCTTCTATAGCAGGTCAATGTTCCAGATATGTTTCTTATTTGCTCCCGCTGGATGTATTTTCCATGTATCCTGACTTGCAGCCATTTTTGTCTGTAAATCTGGATCTTTTCTATAAAAAAGGTTAAAGTGCCGTAAAACCTCTGATAGAAGAGAAGGTTTCAGCCCGATCCCTGATCAACGGTCCTGCTGCTTTCCAGGCATCATGTGGAGCCAGAGGCCGCCTTCCAGCAGCGGGAGGCCGATGAGCCGCACTGGATCTGCTGCTGCAGCGGCTGGAAGACCCCCGACGGCTGTGAGGCCCCCACCCACCGCGGTCCGGGTGCCTACCGGGGTAAAGCCTGGACCCTGCGCCCCTTTCATTAAAACAACCAATATAAGCTAAGATTCATTCATCAATAACTTTGATCATCAATCAGTTCATCTAAAGATAATCGACTGATAATCCTTCTGTTGACAGGAATGTTTTTATTTTTAATAAGATTTAAAAAAGGACATCATGATATTCCAGTTTTATTAAATACTGACTGATTAACGCCTTGATAAATTAGACTAATATATATATATATATATTAGGGATGGAACGGTTTATGAAAACCGTCCGAACCGTTCGCATGGACTGTCTCGGTTCGGTTCGCGTGTGTTGCGTTCGGTTCGGTTCGCGTATGTTGCGTTCGGTTCGCGTGTGTTGCGTTCGGTTCACGTGTGTTGCGTTCAGTTCGCGTGTGTTGCGTTCGGTTCGGTTCACGTGTGTTGCGTTCGGTTCGCGTGTGTTGCGTTCGGTTCGCGTGTGTTGCGTTCGGTTCGGTTCGCGTGTGTTGCGTTCGGTTCGCGTGTGTTGCGTTCGGTTCGCGTGTGTTGCGTTCGGTTCGGTTCACGTGTGTTGCGTTCGGTTCGCGTGTGTTGCGTTCGGTTCGCGTGTGTTGCGTTCGGTTCGCGTGTGTTGCGTTCGGTTCGGTTCGCGTGTGTTGCGTTCGGTTCGCGTGTGTTGCGTTCGGTTCGCGTGTGTTGCGTTCGGTTCGGTTCGCGTGTGTTGCGTTCGGTTCGGTTCGCGTGTGTTGCGTTCGGTTCATGCGCTGCTCCTTTTTCTCATAGGCGAAGCGTTTACCTTCCAGAGCAGAAGGTGGCGGTACTGCGACCAAAGCCAACCACCAGTAGTAAACAAGAAGAAGAAGAAGCGCAGCAGCGTAGCCGGGTGTAGCAGAAAAAACTCAGTTGTTATGGAGAATTGTGTGGGTATGGCGAGTGGGAAAGAACAGGAGCTGGAAGACGCGCCAGCAGCACTTTATAGGTCCGCTGTATGGGACCACTTTGCATTTAGAGTGACCTACGATGACGGCGGAAAGAAAGCTGTGGATAAAAGTGCAACAGTGAGCAAGCATTGTGCAACACGTTTTGTTTATGCTAACAGCAACATGTCATGCTAACCCCGAAATCCCTCATACTCCATCAGCGCTCCGCCCCGCTGCGCTCCAGACCGGCTGCTCAAAGCAAAGCCTGCAGCCTCCGCTGTGGCTCCCGTCGCTCCGCTCTGAGTCCCTTAGAGACGGTAGAGGGCAGCGCCAGATGATTCCATTCAAAGCAGCAAAACATGCGGAAATGATCCAGGGTTTCCACGGATCATTTAAAATAATTACAATCCATTAATCTTTTTGATTTTTTTTCATTAATTTCACAAATTTTTATAATTTTTATTTATTTTTTATTTTTCAGTGTAACAATAAACATATACCGATCCAAAAACCATGACCACGAAACCGTGAACCGGACCGCACAGTGGATTTTGTGAACCGCTCCACCCCTAATATGTACAGGGGTTGACATTAAGGATTTTTACCACTTGCCTTCGGGCAAGTGACTTTCACATTTCATTTGCCCAGAAACAATTTTTACTTGCCCAGTATAATGTTTGATAAATATAGTTCCTAATATTCATTTTTGTATATATATCAATGAAACATGTTTGTTTTTTAAATGTTTTTAGTAATTCAGTATTTTTTAAGTTTCCAGGTTCCTGGTGTGTATCTGCATGCGTCAGATAATGAGCTCAATCCTACATTACCGTGTTAACATGCTTTTCAATCCTTCCAGCACATTCTTTTCAAACTAAACTTTGCTTTAAACTGTTGTGTGCTTGGAAAAATATCAATTGTAAAGTTAAAAATCTAAAAAAAACTTGACAGGTTAAAAACTTAAGATAAATCACAAGACAGAAGTCAATGTCAGAAATGAATAACTTTTATTTTAGAGTCACGGTATGTTTATACAAGATAATACTATTAATATAATGTGACTTTTCTATAGAATCATTATACATAGTTATTTTATTCAGGGTTTCCACAGTCTGACATCATTTCAGAATTCCCTGACTTTAACTGACTGAGGATTAGTTTTCCCTGACAAAATAAATGCAGCAACAACACAATAATAATAACATAACAGGTCACCAATCTAACATGTTTAGCTCTATGACATTTAAATGCACCTCTCCAATGTCTGAGAGAAAAAAATAATTAAAATTTTTTAATGTATGACCTGCATCACTGTACAGAAGGCTGCCATATGGTAGCGCTTTCTAGCTTGTTTATCGCTTTGGTAACTACATCAAAATTACCGCTAGGTGGACAAAAATCACGCCATCTGGTGGAAAATCCCCTGGCTTTCTCAAATCACGCGAGAATGCGTACAAAACAACAAAAATGGCGCCGGAAACGCTTCTGGGTCGTTTTCATTAAATGTTTGTGATTTTAAAGTAATATGTGTGATAAATTCTTTTTTGCATTTGAAATTTGTACTCTCCCTACAATAAAAACTACTTGCCCCAGGCAATCAGCCAATGGTTAACATCGAGCCCTGATACACGTGTATATATATATATATATATATATATATATATATATATTCAAAAGTCAAAAGTTTGGGGTCACTTTGAAATGTCCTTATTTTTGAAGGGAAAGCTCTGTACTTTTCAATAAAGATAACTTTAAACTAGTCTTAACTTTAAAGAAATACACTCTATACATTGCTAATGTGGTAAATGACCATTCTAGCTGCAAATGTCTGGTTTTTGGTGCAATATCTACATAGGTGTATAGAGGCCCATTTCCAGCAACTATCACTCCAGTGTTCTAATGGTACAATGTGTTTGCTCATTGGCTCAGAAGGCTAATTGATGGTTAGAAAACCCTTGTGCAATCATGTTCACACATCTGAAAACAGTTTAGCTCGTTACAGAAGCTGCAAAACTGACCTTCCTTTGAGCAGATTGAGTTTCTGGAGCATCACATGTGTGGGGTCAATTAAACGCTCAAAATGGCCAGAAAAAGAGAACTTTCATCTGAAACTCCACAGTCTATTCTTGTTTTCTTAGAAATGAAGGCTATTCCATGTGAGAAATTGCTAAGAAATTAAAGATTTCCTACAACAGTGTGTATTACTCCCTACAGCACAAACAGGCTCTAACCAGAGTAGAAAAAGAAGTGGGAGGCCGCGTTGCACAACTGAGCAAGAACATAAGTACATTAGAGTCTCTAGTTTGAGAAACAGACGCCTCACAGGTCCCCAACTGGCATCTTCATTAAATAGTACCTGCAAAACATCTACAGTGAAGAGGCGGCTGCAGGATTCTGGGCAGAGGGGCCAAGAAAAAGCCATATCTGAGACTGGCCAATAAAAGAAAAAGATTAAGATTAAGAAAAGAACACAGACATTGGACAGAGGAAGACTGGAAAGAAGTGTTGTGGACGGATGAATCCAAGTTTGAGGTGTTTGGATCACAAAGAAGAACGTTTGTGAGACGCAGAACAAATGAAAAGATGCTGGAAGAATGCCTGATGCCATCTGTTAAGCATGGTGGAGGTAATGTGATGCTCTGGGGTTGCTTTGGTGCTGGTAAGGTGGGAGATTTGTACAGGGTAAAAGGGATTCTGAATAAGGAAGGCTATCACTCCATTTTGCAACGCCATGCCATACCCAGTGGACAGCGCTTGATTGGAGCCAATTTCATCCTTTAACAGGACAATGACCCTGAACACACCTCCAAATTGTGCAGAACTATTTAGAGCAGAAGCAGGCAGCTGGTGTTCTATGGGTAATGGAGTGCCCAGCGCAGTCACCAGATCTGAACCCCATTGAGCTGTTGTGGGAGCAGCTTGACCGTATGGAACGCAGGAAGTGCCCATCCAACCAATCCAACTTGTGGGAGCTGCTTCTGGAAGCGTGGGGTGCAATTTCTCAAGATTACCTCAACAAATTAACAGCTAGAATGCCAAAGGTCTGCAATGCTGGAATTGCTGCAAATGGAGGATTCTTTGACCAAAGCAAAGTTTGATGTAAAAAAAATACAAATCATTATTTCTAACCTTGTCAATGTCTTCACTCTATTTTCTATTCATTTCACAACATATGGTGGTGAATAAGTGTGACTTTTCAGGAAAACACTAAATTGTTTGGGTGTGTACACACACACACACACACACACAGTGGGTATGGAAAGTATTCACACCCCTTTCAATTTTTCACTCTGTTTCTTTGCAGACGAGCTAAAATCAATAAATTATTTTATTTCTCTATAATGTAACTCAGCAGCCCATCCTGACAGAAAATAACAGAAATGTTGAAATAAATTTGTAAATGTATTAAAAAAGAGAAGCTGAAAATAACCTGGTGATTAGTATTCAGACCCTTTGCTCAGTATGGAGTAGAAGCAGCCATGAGTCTTCCTGGGAATGATGATGGATCCTCTGCCGTTCTTCCTCTCCAGGTCTGTCAGGGTGGATGCTGAGCGTTGGTGGGCAGCCATTTTCAGGTCTTTCCAGGATGCTCCATGGGGTTCAGGTCAGGGCTCTGGCTGGGCCAGTCAGGAAGGGTCCCAGAGTTGTTCTTCTAGCCCTTAGCTTAGGGTCATGGTCTTGTTGGAAGGAATTAATCTTTCCTTCAATCGCAACCAGTTGACCTGTCCCTGCACCCCATAGCATGATGCTGCCATTGCCATGTTTCACTGTTGGGATTGTATTGGGCAGGTGATGAGCAGCGCCTGGTTTTCTCCACACATTGCTTAGAATGAACCTCGGTCTGATGAGAACAGAGAATCTTCTATTAGTCTTAGTTTCATGTTTATTTATTTCAGATGGTTCCAGGTAGCAGTGGTGTGAAGGGAGGCGTGCCCTCCCCTGGTGTCCTGTCAGCAGCCATCAAAGTGACGGACAGGCCGGTCACCCAGCAGGGCCTCAGTGGGATGAAGACCGGCATCAAAGGTGTTCTGATGGGTCCCTCAGCCTGTTGGTGGGTTTGGATGGAGCATTGAAAGTTTCTGGTCTCTAACAGATCATTTCTTTCTTCTTCTTTCATCTCGTTTGGTGCTGCAGGGCCTCAGAGACAGATCCTGGATAAGTCCTACTACCTGGGTCTCCTCAGGTAACGTAATGAGCTCAGCCTCCTACATGATCCTTGATCCATCCATCCATCCATCCATCCATTAACCCATCCATCCATCCTTCATCCTTTTCCTAATTTCTGTTATTGTTCCTTCTATGCAGGTAGGCACAGGGAGCAGGTAGATGTGGGGTTCAGATAGGCGTGGGGTGCAGGTAGGCGCGGGGTGCAGGTAGGCGTGGGGAGCAGGTAGGCGAGGGGTGCAGATAGGTGCGGGGTGCACTTAGGCGCGGGGTGCAGATAGGCGCGGGGTGCAGATAGGCGTGGGGTGCAGGTAGGTCCGGGGTGCAGGTAGGCGCGGGGTGCAGGTAGGCGTGGGGTGCAGGTAGGCGTGGGGTGCAGGTAGGCGCGGGGTGCAGGTAGGTCCGGGGTGCAGGTAGGCGTGGGGTGCAGGTAGGCGTGGGGTGCAGATAGGCGTGGGGTGCTGGTAGGCGTGGGGAGCAGGTAGGCGAGGGGTGCAGGTAGGCGAGGGGTGCAGGTAGGCGCGGGGTGCAGGTAGGCGTGGGGTGCAGGTAGGCGCGGGGTGCAGATAGGCGTGGGGTGCTGGTAGGCGTGGGGTGCTGGTAGGCGTGGGGTGCAGGTAGGCGTGGGGTGCAGATAGGCGTGGGGTGCTGGTAGGCGTGGGGAGCAGGTAGGCGAGGGGTGCAGGTAGGCGCGGGGTGCAGGTAGGTCCGGGGTGCAGGTAGGCGAGGGGTGCAGGTAGGCGCGGGGTGCAGGTAGGCGCGGGGTGCAGGTAGGTCCGGGGTGCAGGTAGGCGAGGGGTGAAGGTAGGCGCGGGGTGCAGGTAGGCGAGGGGTGAAGGTAGGCGCGGGGTGCAGATAGGCGCGGGGTGCAGGTAGGCGCGGGGTGCAGGTAGGCGCGGGGTGCAGGTAGGCGAGGCAATGATGTCTGCAACTGACAACAAATAAAAGCCAAAAAAGATTTACGTTAACCTTCAAAGCACACCGAAATGTTTATTTTATATTTTATTATTATCTATATTTACTGGTTTAAATGACAAAAAATAGAATTCTTTAAAGTTTCAAAGCACACTTAAATGTTCAGTTTCCATTTGCTAGAAGTGAATAATATGATGAAATCCCCCCATATTTACCTATTGATAAATGATTGACTCATCAGTGCTGCAGCATAGTCAGCATCCCCCTTCTTTTAATACAGAGGATGTCTCTCCAGTGAATAAAGCAAAGCCGTATGTAGCTCAGAATCAGGATCTAGCCACTGCGCTGTCAAGCTTAGCATGCTAACTTGGCTAACAGCTACAGCATCAGATATTAGCTTCTAGATGTGTCTGTGAACAACACCATAGAGCTCAAGTAGGCAAACTTCAGAGAAACACCTGCGACTTGGCATGTTGAAGCGTAGATCTAGGAATTCCAGAAGTTTTTAGAACCCATCATCTTCCAGCATGGAAAACGGCTGGTTGTCTGACGCAATGCTCTCAACCATTTCCTGACAAATCGTTTTCGCTCCTCTTTGTTGTAACTCTGTTTCTTCTCCATTGAGTCTTTAAGCTGTGGGTTTTTTGCGTGAGTCATTTCCAGGTTGCTTGGCTTTATTTTCCTATAGAAACGTGGTGTTTCTCTGGCTGGTGCTTCCTTAAGTGAGATATTAATGCGTTTCTCTGGCTGGTGCTTCCTTAAGTAAGATCTTAATGTGTTTCTCTGGCTGGTGCTTCCTTAAGTAAGATCTTAATGTGTTTCTCTGGCTGGTGCTTCCTTAAGTGAGATATTAATGTGTTTCTCTGGCTGGTGCTTCCTTAAGTGAGATATTAATGTGTTTCTTTGGCTGGTGCTTCCTTAAGTGAGATATTAATGTGTTTCTCTGGCTGGTGCTTCCTTAAGTGAGATCTTAATGCGTTTCTCTGGCTGGTGCTTCCTTAAGTGAGATCTTAATGCATTTCTCTGGCTGGTGCTTCCTTAAGTGAGATCTTAATGCGTTTCTCTGGCTGGTGCTTCCTTAAGTGAGATATTAATGCGTTTCTCTGGCTGGTGCTTCCTTAAGTGAGATCTTAATGCGTTTCTCTGGCTGGTGCTTCCTTAAGTGAGATCTTAATGCGTTTCTCTGGCTGGTGCTTCCTTAAGTGAGATATTAATGCGTTTCTCTGGCTGGTGCTTCCTTAAGTGAGATATTAATGCGTTTCTCTGGCTGGTGCTTCCTTAAGTGAGATATTAATGCGTTTCTCTGGCTGGTGCTTCCTTAAGTGAGATATTAATGCGTTTCTCTGGCTGGTGCTTCCTTAAGTGAGATATTAATGCGTTTCTCTGGCTGGTGCTTCCTTAAGTGAGATATTAATGCGTTTCTCTGGCTTGTGCTTCCTTAAGTGAGATATTAATGCGTTTCTCTGGCTGGTGCTTCCTTAAGTGAGATATTAATGCGTTTCTCTGGCTGGTACTTCCTTAAGTGAGATATTAATGCGTTTCTCTGGCTGGTGCTTCCTTAAGTGAGATATTAATGCGTTTCTCTGGCTGGTGCTTCCTTAAGTGAGATATTAATGCGTTTCTCTGGCTGGTGCTTCCTTAAGTGAGATATTAATGCGTTTCTCTGGCTGGTGCTTCCTTAAGTGAGATATTAATGCGTTTCTCTGGCTGGTGCTTCCTTAAGTGAGATATTAATGCGTTTCTCTGGCTTGTGCTTCCTTAAGTGAGATATTAATGCGTTTCTCTGGCTGGTGCTTCCTTAAGTGAGATATTAATGCGTTTCTCTGGCTGGTACTTCCTTAAGTGAGATATTAATGCGTTTCTCTGGCTGGTGCTTCCTTAAGTGAGATATTAATGCGTTTCTCTGGCTGGTACTTCCTTAAGTGAGATATTAATGTGTTTCTCTGGCTGGTACTTCCTTAAGTGAGATATTAAATATGCGATGAAGTCTTGGTTCCGCCCAGCTTGAGAAGAGACTCGCATTCGTGGCAGATCGCAAACTTCAAGTCATCATTTGAAACGTTGAAAAGGTTTTTGCTACAAACGGCAAACTTCTGGCCAGCGCAGTTCGATGACATCATCCGGGAGCGCCGCTAATTCCAGCATATTTCACTAAATCTAGCATTATATTATAAGCGATATGGAAGGATATTACTTAATTATGCTAATATCGGGATGTCCGATAACATGCATTATCAACATTATCGGTATATTATCATCTCTACTATTAAAGAAAAATTATACCCTTATAAGATTTAAATATTTTACCAACCTTTTCATTTTTTGTTTAAAATTAATCAAACTTGATCATTTAGATAAACCAAATGAGAAAAAATGAAACCAATAATAAATCTGCTTATTTTTAGTCGGTGTAAAACATTTATTTTTATTTCCCAACCCCCACCCCCACACATTTATTGAACGTTTTCAAACATCTAACAGTCCAGCACAGTTCATATAGAATCTTAAAATACAAAAGCAGGCCTGGTTAGGTTCTATGTTCTACGATTCTATGTTCCCAGTCCTTCATCAGAGCTCATCCTGATCGTTAATATGAAAGAGAAACGGCATTAAAGGAAGTTCATCTCCAAACATTTAGTCAGAACCGCTTTTCAGCCCAACAGAAGCAAACATTGTTCTCTGTTTTTATGAGATCTTAGTGGTTCAGGGATTCATCCCAGTATGGGATTATTATGGGATTAGGATGTAGCTGCTGACCTCATCACATAGATTTGACCCAAACTGTTGGATCTTTTCACATTCCCAGTTTGGAGAGGCCCCTGCACATGTTTGGAGATATTTATCTAAATGTAACAGATTTCTCTGTCACTACGTCCAGGTTTAGTGGCTCCTCCCCCTGCTGTGGAACAGCTTTCACTGCTGGAGGCTGTTTAGTGCTTCAAACCTTCCAAAGAAGTTGTTCAGTTCATTCAGGAAGTCAGTGTTTGCTGCATCTACCGGGGGGGAGGGTGATGTCCTCAATGCATTTGTTGATGTA
>CM060069.1:337755-340255 GCA_030533445.1 Cyprinodon diabolis | reverse complement strand
CCATCATCCATCCATCCATCATCCATCCATCCATCATCCATCCATCCATCCATCCATCCATCCATCCATCCATCCATCCATCCATCCATCCATCATCCATCCATCATCCATCCATCCATCCATCCATCCACCCATCCATCATCCATCATCCATCCATCCATCCATCCATCCATCCATCCATCCATCCATCCATCCATCCATCCATCCATCCATCATCCATCCATCATCCATCCATCCATCCATCATCCATCCATCATCCATCATCCATCATCCATCCATCCATCATCCATCCATCCATCCATCATCCATCCATCATCCATCATCCATCCATCCATCATCCATCCATCCATCCATCCATCATCCATCCATCATCCATCCATCCATCCATCATCCATCCATCATCCATCATCCATCCATCATCCATCCATCATCCATCATCCATCCATCCATCATCCATCCATCATCCATCATCCATCCATCATCCATCCATCATCCATCCATCATCCATCATCCATCCATCATCCATCCATCCATCCATCATCCATCCATCATCCATCCATCATCCATCCATCCATCCATCATCCATCCATCCATCCATCCATCCATCATCCATCCATCATCCATCCATCATCCATCATCCATCCATCATCCATCCATCATCCATCCATCATCCATCCATCCATCCATCATCCATCCATCATCCATCCATCCATCATCCATCCATCCATCCATCCATCCACCCATCCATCCATCCATCCATCCATCATCCATCCATCCATCATCCATCCATCCATCATCCATCCATCATCCATCCATCCATCATCCATCCATCCATCATCCATCCATCATCCATCCATCCATCATCCATCCATCCATCCATCCACCCATCCATCCATCCATCCATCCATCATCCATCCATCCATCATCCATCATCCATCCATCATCCATCCATCCATCATCCATCATCCATCCATCATCCATCCATCCATCCATCCATCCACCCATCCATCATCCATCATCCATCCATCCATCCATCCATCCATCCACCCATCCATCCATCCATCATCCATCCATCCATCCATCCATCCATCCATCCATCCATCCATCCACCCATCCATCATCCATCATCCATCCATCCATCCATCCATCCATCCATCCATCCATCATCCATCCATCCATCCATCCATCCATCCACCCATCCATCATCCATCCATCCATCCACCCATCCACCCATCCATCATCCATCCATCCATCCATCCATCCATCCATCATCCATCCATCCATCCATCCATCCATCCATCCACCATCCATCCATCATCCATCATCCATCCATCCATCATCCATCCATCCATCCATCATCCCTCCATCATCCATCCATCCATCATCCATCCACCCATCCATCATCCATCATCCATCCATCCATCCATCATCCATCCATCATCCATCCATCATCCATCCATCCATCATCCATCCATCCATCCACCCATCCATCATCCATCATCCATCATCCATCCATCCATCATCCATCCATCCATCCATCATCCATCCATCCATCCATCCATCCATCCATCCATCATCCATCCATCATCCATCCATCATCCATCCATCCATCATCCATCCATCCATCCACCCATCATCCATCCATCATCCATCATCCATCCATCATCCATCCATCCATCATCCATCCATCCACCCATCCATCATCCATCATCCATCCATCCATCCATCCATCCATCCATCCATCCATCATCCATCCATCATCCATCCATCCATCATCCATCCATCCATCCATCCACCCATCCATCATCCATCCATCCATCCATCCATCCATCATCCATCCATCATCCATCCATCCATCATCCATCATCCATCCATCCATCCATCATCCATCCATCCATCCATCCATCCATCCACCCATCCATCATCCATCATCCATCCATCCATCCATCCATCATCCATCATCCATCCATCCATCATCCATCCATCCATCCATCCATCCACCCATCCATCATCCATCCATCATCCATCCATCCATCATCCATCATCCATCCATCATCCATCCATCCATCCATCCATCCACCCATCCATCATCCATCATCCATCCATCCATCCATCCATCATCCATCATCCATCCATCCATCATCCATCCATCCATCCATCCATCCATCCATCCACCCATCCATCATCCATCCATCCATCATCCATCCATCATCCATCCATCCATCATCCATCATCCATCCATCCATCCATCATCCATCCATCCATCCATCCATCCACCCATCCATCATCCATCATCCATCCATCCATCCATCCATCATCCATCCATCCATCATCCATCCATCCATCCATCCATCCATCCATCCATCCATCATCCATCCATCATCCATCCATCCATCATCCATCCATCCATCCATCCACCCATCCATCATCCATCCATCCATCCATCCATCCATCCATCCATCATCCATCCATCATCCATCCATCCATCATCCATCATCCA
>CM060069.1:322896-332255 GCA_030533445.1 Cyprinodon diabolis | reverse complement strand
TCCATCCATCCACCCATCCATCATCCCATCCATCCATCCACCCATCCATCCTCCATCCATCATCCACCCATCCATCCACCCCCATCCATCTCCATCCATCCACCCATCCATCCACCCATCCATCATCCCACATCCCATCCATCCATCCATCCATCCATCCATCCATCCATCCATCCATCCCATCCATCCCATCCACCCCCATCCATCCTCCCATCCATCATCCACCCATCCATCATCCATCCATCCATCCACCCATCCATCCATCCACCCATCCACCATCCATCCATCATCCATCATCCACCCATCCATCCACCCATCCATCCATCCATCATCCATCCATCCATCATCCATCATCCATCCATCATCCATCCATCATCCATCCATCCATCATCCATCCATCCATCCATCCATCCACCCATCCATCATCCATCATCCATCATCCATCCATCCATCATCCATCCATCCATCCATCCATCCATCCATCCATCATCCATCCATCATCCATCCATCCATCATCCATCCATCCATCCATCCATCCACCCATCATCCATCCATCATCCATCATCCATCCATCATCCATCCATCCATCATCCATCCATCCATCCATCCACCCATCCATCATCCATCCATCCATCCATCCATCATCCATCCATCATCCATCCATCCATCCATCCATCATCCATCCATCCATCATCCATCCATCCATCCACCCATCCATCATCCATCCATCATCCATCATCCATCCATCCATCCATCCATCCATCATCCATCCATCATCCATCCATCCATCATCCATCCATCATCCATCATCCATCCATCCATCCATCATCCATCCATCCATCATCCATCCATCCATCATCCATCCATCCATCCACCCATCCATCATCCATCATCCATCCATCCATCCATCCATCATCCATCATCCATCCATCATCCATCCATTCATCCATCCATCCATCCATCCATCATCCATCCATCCATCCACCCATCCATCATCCATCATCCATCCATCCATCCATCCATCATCCATCATCCATCCATCATCCATCCATTCATCCATCCATCCACCCATCCATCATCCATCCATCCATCCATCATCCATCCATCCATCATCCATCCATCCATCCACCCATCCATCATCCATCATCCATCCATCCATCCATCCATCATCCATCATCCATCCATCATCCATCCATTCATCCATCCATCCACCCATCCATATCCATCATCCATCCATCCATCATCCATCCATCCATCCATCCATCCACCCATCCATCCATCCATCATCCATCCATCCATCATCCATCCATCCACCCATCCATCATCCATCCTCCACCCATCCATCCACCCATCCATCATCCATCCATCCATCCATCCATCCACCATCCATCCATCATCCATCATCCATCCATCCATCATCCATCCATCCATCCATCCATCATCCATCCATCCATCCATCCATCCATCCATCCATCCATCCATCCATCATCCATCCATCCATCCATCATCCATCCATCCATCCACCCATCCATCATCCATCCATCATCCATCCATCATCCATCCATCCACCCATCCATCCATCCATCATCCATCCATCATCCATCATCCATCCATCCACCCATCCATCCATCCATCATCCATCCATCCATCCACCCATCCATCCATCCATCATCCATCCATCCATCCATCCATCATCCATCCATCCATCATCCATCCATCCATCCACCCATCCATCATCCATCCATCATCCATCATCCATCCATCCATCCATCCATCCATCATCCATCCATCCATCATCCATCCATCATCCATCATCCATCCATCCACCCATCCATCCATCCATCCATCATCCATCCATCCATCCACCCATCCATCATCCATCCATCCATCCACCCATCCATCATCCATCCATCATCCATCCATCCATCCACCCATCCATCATCCATCCATCCACCCATCCATCATCCATCCATCATCCATCCACCCATCCATCCATCCATCATCCATCCATCCATCCATCCATCCATCATCCATCCATCCATCCATCCATCCACCCATCCATCCATCCACCCACCCATCCACCATCCATCCATCATCCATCATCCACCCATCCATCATCCATCCATCCATCCACCCATCCATCCATCCACCCATCCACCATCCATCCATCATCCATCATCCACCCATCCATCCACCCATCCATCCATCCATCATCCATCCATCCATCATCCATCATCCATCCATCATCCATCCATCATCCATCCATCCATCATCCATCCATCCATCCATCCATCCACCCATCCATCATCCATCATCCATCATCCATCCATCCATCATCCATCCATCCATCCATCCATCCATCCATCCATCCATCATCCATCCATCATCCATCCATCCATCATCCATCCATCCATCCATCCATCCACCCATCATCCATCCATCATCCATCATCCATCCATCATCCATCCATCCATCATCCATCCATCCATCCATCCACCCATCCATCATCCATCATCCATCCATCCATCCATCCATCATCCATCCATCATCCATCCATCCATCATCCATCCATCCATCCATCCACCCATCCATCATCCATCCATCCATCCATCCATCCATCCATCATCCATCCATCATCCATCCATCATCCATCATCCATCCATCCATCCATCATCCATCCATCCATCCATCCACCCATCCATCCATCATCCATCATCCATCCATCCATCCATCCATCATCCATCCATCCATCATCCATCCATCCATCCATCCACCCATCCATCATCCATCATCCATCCATCCATCCATCCATCATCCATCATCCATCCATCCATCATCCATCCATCCATCCATCCACCCATCCATCCATCCATCATCCATCCATCCATCATCCATCCATCCATCCATCCACCCATCCATCATCCATCCATCCACCCATCCATCCACCCATCCATCATCCATCCATCCATCATCCATCCATCCATCCATCCATCCACCATCCATCCATCATCCATCCATCCATCATCCATCCATCCATCCATCATCCATCCATCATCCATCCATCCATCCATCCATCCACCCATCCATCATCCATCATCCATCCATCCATCCATCCATCCATCATCCATCCATCATCCATCCATCATCCATCATCCATCCATCCATCCATCATCCATCCATCCATCCATCCATCCACCCATCCATCATCCATCATCCATCATCCATCCATCCATCCATCCATCATCCATCATCCATCCATCCATCATCCATCCATCCATCCATCCACCCATCCATCATCCATCCATCCATCCATCATCCATCATCCATCCATCCATCATCCATCCATCCATCCATCCATCCATCCATCCACCCATCCATCCATCCATCATCCATCATCCATCCATCCATCCATCCACCCATCCATCATCCATCCTCCACCCATCCTTCCACCCATCCATCATCCATCCATCCATCCATCCATCCATCCACCATCCATCCATCATCCATCATCCATCCATCCATCATCCATCCATCCATCCATCCATCCATCCATCCATCCATCATCCATCCATCCATCCACCCATCCATCATCCATCCATCATCCATCCATCCACCCATCCATCATCCATCCATCATCCATCATCCATCCATCCATCCACCCATCCATCCATCCATCATCCATCCATCCATCCACCCATCCATCCATCATCCATCCATCCATCCATCCATCCATCCATCATCCATCCATCCATCCATCCATCATCCATCCATCATCCATCATCCATCCATCCATCCATCCATCCATCCATCCATCATCCATCCATCATCCATCCATCCATCATCCATCCATCCACCCATCCATCCATCATCCATCCATCCATCCACCCATCCATCATCCATCCATCCATCCACCCATCCATCCATCCATCATCCATCCATCATCCATGCATCCATCCACCCATCCATCATCCATCCATCCACCCATCCATCCACCCATCCATCATCCATCCATCATCCATCCACCCATCCATCCATCCATCATCCATCCATCCATCCATCCATCCACCCACCCATCCATCCATCCACCCACCCATCCACCATCCATCCATCATCCATCATCCACCCATCCATCATCCATTCATCCATCCACCCATCCATCCATCCACCCATCCACCATCCATCCATCATCCATCATCCATCATCCACCCATCCATCCACCCATCCATCCATCATCCATCCATCCATCATCCATCATCCATCCATCCATCCATCCATCCATCCACCCATCCATCCATCCATCCACCCATCCATCATCCATCCACCCATCCACCATCCATCCATCCATCCATCCATCATCCATCCATCCATCATCCATCCACCCATCCATCCATCCATCCACCCATCTATCCATCCATCCATCCATCCACCCATCATCCATCCATCCATCCATCCATCCATCCATCCATCCATCCATCCATCATCCATCCATCATCCATCCACCATCCATCCATCCATCCATCCATCCATCATTCCATCCATCCATCCATCATCCATCCATCATCCATCCATCCATCATCCATCCATCCTTCATCCATCCATCCATCATCCATCCATCATTACATCCATCCATCATCCATCCATCCACCCATCCATCATCCATCCATCATCCATCCATCCACCCATCCATCATCCATCCATCATCCATCATCCATCCATCCATCCACCCATCCATCCATCCATCATCCATCCATCCATCCACCCATCCATCCATCATCCATCCATCCATCCATCCATCCATCCATCATCCATCCATCCATCCATCCATCATCCATCCATCATCCATCATCCATCCATCCATCCATCCATCCATCATCCATCCATCATCCATCCATCCATCATCCATCCATCCACCCATCCATCCATCATCCATCCATCCATCCACCCATCCATCATCCATCCATCCATCCACCCATCCATCCATCCATCATCCATCCATCATCCATGCATCCATCCACCCATCCATCATCCATCCATCCACCCATCCATCCACCCATCCATCATCCATCCATCATCCATCCACCCATCCATCCATCCATCATCCATCCATCCATCCATCCATCCATCCACCCATCCATCCATCCACCCACCCATCCACCATCCATCCATCATCCATCATCCACCCATCCATCATCCATTCATCCATCCACCCATCCATCCATCCACCCATCCACCATCCATCCATCATCCATCATCCATCATCCACCCATCCATCCACCCATCCATCCATCATCCATCCATCCATCATCCATCATCCATCCATCCATCCATCCACCCATCCATCCATCCATCCACCCATCCATCATCCATCCACCCATCCACCATCCATCCATCCATCCATCCATCATCCATCCATCCATCATCCATCCACCCATCCATCCATCCATCCACCCATCTATCCATCCATCCATCCATCCACCCATCATCCATCCATCCATCCATCCATCCATCCATCCATCCATCCATCATCCATCCATCATCCATCCACCATCCATCCATCCATCCATCCATCATTCCATCCATCCATCCATCATCCATCCATCCATCCATCCATCATCCATCCATCCATCATCCATCCATCCTTCATCCATCCATCCATCATCCATCCATCATTACATCCATCCATCATCCATCCATCCACCCATCCATCATCCATCCATCCATCCATCCATCATTCCATCCATCCACCCATCCATCATCCATCCACCCATCCATCATCCATCCATCCATCATCCATCCACCCATCATCCATCCATCCACCCATCATCCATCCACCCATCATCCATCCATCCATCCATCCATCCATCCATCCATCCATCCATCCATCCATCATCCATCCACCCATCATCCATCCATCCACCCATCATCCATCCACCCATCCATCATCCATCCACCCATCCATCCATCCACCCATCCATCCATCCATCCACCCATCCATCCATCCACCCATCATCCATCCATCCACCCATCATCCATCCACCCATCATCCATCCATCCATCCATCCATCCATCATCCATCCACCCATCCATCATCCATCCATCCATCCATCATTCCATCCATCCATCCATCCATCCACCCATCCATCATCCATCCACCCATCCATCATCCATCCATCTATCCATCATTCCATCCATCCATCCATCCACCCATCCATCATCCATCATCCACCCATCCATCCATCCATCCATCCACCCAACTATCCATCCACCCATCCATCATCCATCCATCCATCCATCCATCCATCCACCCATCCATCATCCATCCATCCATCATCCATCCATCCATCCATCCATCCATCCATCCGTCATCCATCCACCCATCCATCATCCATCCATCCATCATTCCATCCATCCATCATCCATCCATCCATCATCCATCCATCCATCCATCCATCCACCATCCATCCATCCATCCATCCATCATCCATCCATCCACCATCCATCCATCCATCCATTATCCATCATCCATCCATCCATCATTCCATCCATCCATCATCCATCCATCATCCATCCATCCTTCATCCATCCATCCATCATCCATCCATCATCCATCCATCCTTCATCCATCATCCATCCATCCATCATCCATCCATCCATCATTCCATCCATCCATCATTCCATCCATCCATCCATCCATCCATCCATCATCCACCCATCCATCATCCATCCACCCATCCATCATCCATCCATCCATCCATCGATCCATCCATCATCCATCCATCATCCATCGATCCATCCATCCATCCATCCATCATCCATCCATCCACCCATCCATCATCCATCCATCGATCCATCCATCATCCATCCATCATCCATCATCCATCCATCCATCCATCATCCATCCATCCATCCATCCATCCACCCATCCATCATCCATCATCCATCATCCATCCATCCACCCATCCATCATCCATCCACCCATCCATCATCCATCCACCCATCCATCCATCATTCCATCCATCCACCCATCCATCATCCATCCACCCATCCATCCATCCATCATCCATCCATCCATCCATCCATCCATCCACCCATCATCCATCCATCCACCCATCATCCATCCATCCATCCATCCACCCATCATCCATCCATCCACCCATCATCCATCCACCCATCCATCCACCCATCCATCCATCAACCCATCATCCATCCATCCATCCACCCATCATCCATCCATCCATCCACCCATCCATCCATCCATCCATCCACCCATCATCCATCCATCCATCCATCCATTCATCCATCCATCATCCATCCACCCATCATCCATCCATCCACCCATCATCCATCCACCCATCATCCATCCATCCATCCATCAACCCATCATCCATCCATCCATCCACCCATCATCCATCCACCCATCCATAATCCATCCACCCATCCATCCATCCATCCATCCATCCACCCATCCATCCATCCATCCATCCACCCATCCATCCATCCACCCATCATCCATCCATCCACCCATCATCCATCCACCCATCATCCATCCATCCATCCATCCATCCATCCATCATCCATCCACCCATCCATCATCCATCCATCCATCCATCATTCCATCCACCCATCCATCATCCATCATCCATCCACCCATCCATCATCTATCCATCATTCCATCCATCCATCCATCCACCCATCCATCATTCATCATCCACCCATCCATCCATCCATCCATCCACCCATCCATCCATCCATCCATCCACCCATCCATCATCCATCCATCCATCCATCCATCCACCCATCCATCATCCATCCATCCATCCATCCATCATCCATCCATCCATCCATCCATCCATCCATCCATCCATCCATCATCCATCCATCCATCCATCCATCCATCCATCCATCCATCCATCCGTCATCCATCCAATTCAATTCAATTCAGTTTATTTATATAGCGCCAAATTCACAACACATGTCATCTCAAGGCACTTTACAGTTCAACCAGATCATACAGTCAAATTGATACAAAGTTTTCTATCTAAGGAAAACCAGTTGATTGCATTGACTCATTGACTCAAATACAATCCCTCACACTAAGCATGCTTGTAGCGACAGTGGAGAGGAAAAACTCCCTTTTAACAGGAAGAAACCTCCAGCAGAACCAGGCTCAGTGCGAGCGGCCATCTGCCAAGGCCGACTGGGGTTCAAGGAGACAGAAGCAGAGATACAAAAAGCAGCTGTAAAAGGCGGCCCCGTCCAGGAAACAGCCAGGCAGACGAGCTCCAAGGCAGCTCCCATGCCAGAGGATGAAGAGAGCACATCCACCCAGCCACGGCCAGAGAAACAGGACCACACTGGAAGACAGGCCGATCTCCAACATCTACAAACAAGGGTGTTGATGGAAGCAGCACAGCTGATGTTTCTTTCCTGGATGACGTCACAGCCAAACAGGAATAGACGAGGCAAAGCTACTCTGAGGAAAAGCAGAGAGAGCAGAAGGTTAGAGATTGAACAAACAGATTCTGCAGAATAGGAGAACAGAGAGAGAATGAAGCAGAATGATGAAATGGGGGTCCCTATGTCCTCCAAAAGTCTAAGCCTATAGCAGCATAACTATAGAGAGAGAGCTCAGGATAACCTGAGCCACCCTAACTATAAGCTTTATCAAAAAGGAAAGTTTTAAGCCTAGTCTTAAAAGTAGACAGGGTGTCTGCCTCACGGACTAAAACTGGTAGTTGGTTCCACAGGAGAGGAGCCTGATAACTAAAAGATCTGCCTCCCATTCTACTTTTAGAAATTCTAGGAACCACTAGTAAACCTGCAGATTGAGAGCGAAGTGCTCTGTTAGGAACATAAGGAACAATCAGATCTCTGATATAAGATGGAGCTTGGCCATTTAAGGCTTTATATGTGAGAAGGAGGATTTTAAATTCTATTCTTGATTTAACAGGAAGCCAATGAAGAGAAGCCAGGATAGGAGAGATATGATCTCTCTTTTTAATTTTCATCAGAACTCTGGCTGCAGCATTTTTGATCAGCTGAAGGCTTTTAACTACAGTTTGTGGACTTCCTGATAGTAAAGAATTACAATAGTCCAGCCTTGAAGTAACAAATGCATGGACTAGTTTCTCAGCATCACCCCTGGACAGGAGATTTCTAATTTTTGCAATGTTCCTCAGATGAAAGAAGGAAATTCTAGAAACCTCTTTGATCTGGGATTTAAATGACAGGTCCTGATCAAAAATAACACCAAGATTTTTTACTTTATTATCTGAAATCAGTTTAATCCCATCCAAATGAAGTGACTGGCTAATCAGCTTCTTTTTCAGAGACTCTGGTCCAAAGACTATAACTTCTGT